>CAWUFW010016755.1:0-294099 GCA_963921515.1 Calotriton arnoldi | reverse complement strand
GGTCTAACAAAAGTCATATCCTGTACTACTTTACCGAACAACGTTTGAAAGGACCTCTTAATTTTTTGGGGAGTGGTGCTATTGTTACAGAAATCTATAAAAAGATGTCCATATATCTCTTCAGCAGTAATGGAAGCGTATCTATTTAGTAGATCTAAAATGTGCAGGGTTTCTCATGGGTAAGTGCTGTACTTAGTGAGACACTACATCTTGCCTTTCCTTTTTTTTTGCAGATTTATATAGCGGGAACTCGACGCGAAGGTACTGGAGCGCTTTACATGAGCACCAGTTAGGGTTACACAAGGACACATTCAGTCTTTTATTTTGGTAGGCACAGGGAGATTAAGTGATTTGCCCAGAATCACATGATGTGGGGTTGACCCCCAGGCTCGAACCTTGGTTTCCCAGCTTTAAGGTCGGCAGTCCAGCTGTGAGACCACATCCTAATTGCATTCCGTTTAGCTCTCTAGTTCCTGCTGCCCTTCTTTAGAATGTTGAGTCCTGTCATGAAAATTCTACTGTGGCAGTTGGGCTGGCCATGTTCAGTATAACTCTAGCTGTGAGGCTGGTTGAAACCATGATTGGTGTGCAGTTGTATTAAACAAGGTTTTCTCCTCCCACCTGGTTTTGGAGTTCTTTATAACAGTAAGTTTCAACCACTTGTTCATTTCTTCACAAAGTTTACAAGTGACATCACAGAAAACGCTCAGGGGCAAATTCACAAGGAGCTATCGCCGAATTAACGGCACTTTATCACAGCCAAAGTCGTGATAAATTTTCCTCCCCATTCACAAGCCGGTGTTAACAGCCCACAGCACCAGTATACCCGCGATAGCAGCCGCAAAAAACATCGCCACAGAGGACCCCCGCAAATATCGCTAATGAGATGCAGAGTGGGCGTTCCCGTGTCAAAAGTCGAGACAACATCACACCTCAACATTCACAATGACCAGCCACATCGGCGATAAGAACACAAAACAGGCGATAAGGTGCGGTAGCTGCAGGTATTTAACACCTGCCTCAAGCAGGTGTAAAGACGGACGTCTACCTGCAGTAGGCAACGGAATCCTGCACACAGCCATACCCGAAGAACAAACAACACCATGGAGCTACTCTACATGCAGCTCGGAGCCCCAAAAGGGCCACAACACCCACCGCCACCACCCCCAGGACCCAGACCTGCGCCCCCCCCGGACCACCACAGAGGCAGCGTGGAGTAAGACAGCGGACCTACCGAAAACGCACCACTCTCACAGACCTAACGCCCGCGGAAGTCATTGCCCACTACAGGCTCAAAAGGACAACCATCCTCCGCATCCTGACCCACATCGCCCACAGGCTAACGGTCCCAACACCGCGGAGAACAAACATCCCTCCGCAGACAAAGCTGCTGGCAGTGCTGCACCTGTTGGCCTCTGGGACCTTCCAACCAACAACTGCCAGAGTCGGAGGGGTCTCACAGCCAGCCCTATCAAAGTTCATCACACCCGTCCTGGATGCCATCATCAGCTTCATACCCCAGTACCTTCACTTCCCCAACACTGCGCAGGAACAGCTGGAGACTAAGCAAGGCTTCTACGCCATAGCCGGATTCCCGGCCGTGTTGGGGGCAATCGACTGCACACATGTCCCACTTGTGCCCCCTGCGGATACTGCACACCACTACCGCAACAGGAAGCACACGCATTCCATCAATGTGCAGGCAATAGTGGACCACCGGGGAATGTTCACCAATGTCGTCGCCAACTACCCAGGCAGTGTGCATGATTCCTTCATCTTCCGACAGTCCATCATCAACCAGCACTTCCAGGATGGCACATATGGAACGGGACTGCTCTTTGGTAAGTACCAAATCAACACACCACACATCCCACAGCCACCAACGCACAAAGCACAACTGTGGGAATGCACACATGACCTAACCACACCCGACATGTCAAACTACACGACCACCTACCAGACTCGACTACACCACTCCATGGTCATCCTGGGCTAGCCCTACACCCAATACAGACTTCACATGGCACCACAGCCACAAAACAGCAGAACGTGTGGAGATGCGGAATGCAGCCATGACACATGTGAGGCACTGCTCTGCGCTCATGACCCTACCCCAGTCTCCCGCAGGTCAGCGTCCCGTGGTGGTGGGCCTGTATCGGCCGCTGTGCATCTGGGGCGACTAGCCCTGGGCGACTCGAGTCATCCCCCTTGTAGTTCTGACATTGCATGTCTGTGTGCCTGATGGCTGTTGGTGTAGTTGCCAGCACATGCTACTCCCTGAGGGCTGGCTTACAGTCACCCCACACACAGCCAGCACAGGCGTCACTGAATTGGTGGGCCTGCCATCACATCCTGCCGAACCAAGTATTGACTCATTTCTCCCTGCACTGTCACAGGTGATCAAGGATATGCACTCTGCCCTTGGATGATGACACCCCTCCGAGACCCGAACACACCCGCCCAGAGGCAGTACAATGCGGCCCACTTACGCACCAGGGGCATCGTTGAACGCACATTTGGCGTGTTGAAGTCACGTTTCAGGTGCCTGGACGGCACTGGTGGGAAGCTCCTGTACAGCCCGGACAACGTGTGCAAGATGATCGTTGCATGTTGTGTGTTGCACAACATCTGTGTTCGCACCAGGGCCCCATGGATCCCAGTTCCAGAGGTACCGGACGATGATGGTGGTGATGGGGCAGGTGGCCCACATCCCACTGCAGCTGCGGCAGGAATGGCCCGTAGGGACTCCATCATTGACTCTTCCTTCTCATGAGCACGTCACATTGTGACCGTCCCTGGCATTCATGAGACAGTAGTAGATGTCCACTTGCACTGCATGTGTGAATAAAACATATTTGCAGGTCACAGGTTGGAATTGTACATTGTCATGTTACATGTCCCTGGGGTTTCAGATGTGATGTGCCATGTTGTGCACAGTTTCCGAACCAGTTGTGTCCTGTGTTCAGTTGTGGTGGTGTTGCTTTTTGTACCGGGATGTTGTCACTGTCGGGGTGCACTTCTGCTTATGTGCGTATGCTGCACAATGGGTGTGTCGCTCCTGCGGCTCAGATTTGTCTGCCACTGGTCTCTTTCATGTGGTGTGCCTGTAGGTTCTGTTCTCCCACGGTGCGTGGATGTTGTGGTGTGCATGTTGTCCTCTGCAGTTGGCCAGGGTGCATCCGTGGTACTCCGCTGTTGATGTATTTTGTTCTGTGGCATTTTCCGTATACTGTTCTTGTGCTTTTTCCCGCATTGCGCGTGCGTATTGCTGCCCTCGCGCTGGTTGTCACTGTTTTCTTATCGCACTTTGGCCCATCGCAGCTTTTTTCATGTTGTGGTTTGTGTTTTTATCTCCGTCGAGGTGGTTGTGTCGCGAGCATTGGCCGCGGTGTCGGCCAACTATCGCATGCTACCGCCGTGTTGTGAATTCCACGTTGTCACGGGGTTATTTTCCCACGATAGGCTGCGATGCTGTAAGTTGCGTTACGCTACTCTTGCGGTAGTTATCACACGTTCTTGTGAATATACCCCTCAGAGTATGACTAATGTGGAACAGCTTAAAAAACAGATTACTAAATAGGGTCAAATGAGAAGAACGAGAATTTATGAAGAAGGGCAGATGTCACAGAAATTGCACCATTTATTATCTGCTTTCATCAACAAAACGCACAGACCGTATAAAGGCAGCAAGATTTTTCACCACTTTCACTCACCAAGGTATATTGTTGGAAATTGCACACAGTCTCTAGACGTGGTATGGTGCTGGCCAAAGCAGCTTCATTCGCATTTAATCGAACATCCCATTGTTGCTCAATATTTGCTGTTAACATTCCTACTTCAAATCAAATATAACACTTAAAAAAGGAAGACAAAAACTGAAAATCTTTTCAGGTCAAGGGCAGTTAAAGTGAAAGCAAGTAATACAGTTATTTGAGAACTATAACAAAATGCCTTATGCCTTATTAAATATATTGATGACTCCTTACCAGCGTTCAGTTTTCAAAGTGTTGCGTGCTGCCAATTCTCCTACAGTAGTCTTTACAGTCATAGTTTTAGTACATGCCAATTTACTATCAGAGTTGGCAGGAAAATGCAATTAAGACTCTGCTGCATCTGTCGTTGAAAAGAAAGAGTAAGCATTTCCGGATTTGTGCTGTGACTAAATCACAAAAACAAGCACCTCATTGAAAAACTGAAGTAATATACATTAATAGTTGGAGGAGACGCAAAATATTGCTTCTGATCGCCAATCAAACTGTTTCCCAAACATTCGAAGCCTCTGTCTATATATTTAGGAGAATAAAAAGAAGAGAACCTAAATTGTGCAGCTTTCGTCCAGGGCCGTAGGTAACGAAATAGAATATAAATGTAGAGAACACATCCACAAATAAGACATGATGTACGAAGTGTTTTGACACAACATTCACTCTAGTAAGTCTTTTCATGTTTCTTGGGAACTAAACTTATCCATCAAAAATCACTGATTATTTCATTTTTCTGCCACAATGATCTTTCTATTTTCCACTAAAATATCAGAAATTCTGGAACAGATAACCATTTATTTAAAGCACATTAGTAATGTTCATTTAGTTGTTACTCTTCCTGGTGAAGTTGTAATGTTTTGGGGCACATTTTGGTATCTCTTTAAAAAAAAATGCATTTGATTGACTTGACCCTGTTGTCTATGAAGATGAGATGTTTGCGTATTATTTCCAAAGTGTGCTCTGGGACACAGCTAAAATCACGACAAAAACCCTAAAACCCTTCATGGGCATATTTAGACATAGGAGCATATCTACTGTGTGGGTCCCTACAAAACTGAAGTCTAGATTGAAATTAAACTTCCACTTCCTGACTGCCGGGATCCAACACATCCTTTCACTCAATCTACAATAATAGTAACAACAGTTGTATGTCAGAATATCATCAGTATCTTAACGGACAGTTGGTTATCACAAAAGATGATTGATGACATCATATATATCACTACTGCCAATAAGAGTGTCTCATATGCACTGAGAGAAATACCTGAATGTTTACTGGGCAAGAGCATATCCAAATTCCAAGTCACATACACTGTCCCAAAGGGCACAAACAAACCTTTGCGTAAATTGTTCCTAGAAACGCTGTAGAGCGCATGCCTGAAGACCTTGCCATGTCCCTAGTGACGGCCAATCTTGACTACAGGATATTCAGTGCAGATACTAAAAACTGCGGTAACGTGTAAAGGGCTATGGAGTTGTGGTGGACATAGTTTCTGAGCAAAGCAATTGAACATATGCCTTTTCCTGTTTCCAGTATGGCTACATTCTAGGCATTGCCAGCACTGTTGGGTGAAAATATCCTGAATATCAATGGTGAAATCTGTTTCATCTCAGAATTCAACAGTTTACCAAATGTTGCTTAGTGTCTTAGGGCCAGATGTAGGTGGCTAAATACCGTTCGGTAACGCCGAAATTCGGAGAATTTCAGCGTTACCGACCGGTATTTGGCTGAGTGCAATGTAGGTGAGTTCATACCTACATGCAAAATAAGGAATCGCAAAATAGCGATTCCTTATTTTGCTCTTGCATTTAAGGAATCGGAAATACCGATTCCTTAAATGCAATGTACGTAGCACTAAAAATAGTGCACTTGAGCGTTAATGAATCGCTAATTACCACCAACTTCAAGTTGGTGGTAAGTAGCGAGTTCCTTTAAAAAAGCACTTTTTTGCTTTTTTAAATGTGCCATGTGGCACACATCCATGCCCTTAGGGTATGTATGTGCGCCACATGTGCACACATGCACATTTCAGGGGTGCAACAGGGTGTCCTTTGGACACCCTGGCACCCTTGAAATACCTCCCGCTATTAGCGATTCGGTAATACCGAATCGCTAATAGTGAATATCTTCCCATTTATTCCTATGGGCCTCCTAGCCCATAGGAATGAATGGCTAGGTATTCCTTAATAACGAATCTCAATTACCGATTCGTTATTAAGGAATGTTAAGGAATCGCTAATATTTTAGCGATTCCTACCTACATTCCATTTAGCGAGTCCTTAATAGCGATTCGGTAAAAATCGCTATTAAGGACTCGCTAAATTGAAGTTACCTACATCTGGCCCTTAGTTTGGAGTGAGAATAATAAATGTAGCCCCCCCGCAACACTAGAATCTAGCATGTTCGCTAATGTTACTTAATTTTGAATGGGAATACTACATCTGTCCCCACAGAGTCTAACACTTTCCCCAATGTTGCTTAGTTTCGAATGGGAAATTGTTTACATTTGTGGGTGGGTGTATTTGTAATATGTTGGTGTTCAGGATTTGAAATGGTTTTATTGATTTCATGTGGGTTTATTGTGTAAGATTCTGTGGAGGAGAAGAGGCGGACCACAAGCCCCAGAGTTGACCGTGGCAGCAGCCGCCGCCTGCTGCCAGTTTCCTGTGCCAGGAGGCACGTTCAAAGGCTGCCAGGGCTCCTGCAGCACGGGACGCGCCCGGGCCAAGAGCAGGCCCGTCAGAGCCCATCGGAGCCCGGAAGAGGCTGGGCTGGGCCCCCCTCCAACGTTTTGTCAAAGGGAAGTTTGAATACGGTGGAAAAGTACGTCACGAGGATGGGGAGGAAGAAGACATCCCATGCACCTGCTGAAGAGGTAACCATTACTTCTCTAGACACCTTTTTAGCGAAAGCCTCTTCAGCCATAGCTATGGAAATTGCCCGTGCAGAGAGGAGGCTATTGACGGGTGGGGTTGACAACTTAGTTAAGGCCACGTCACAAGAGACTCATAATGAGGGCCAGATCCCTTGCATCCCTACAGCCATAGTCAGTCCCCCCTCTGCTTCCGGGGTTATCACAGTTATTCCTACCCCCGAGGATATAACTCCCCCTCTTGTAGCATCTGTTCTCAAAAGAAAGAGGGGTCCTCCCAAAGTTCTCTGCGCTAACAACCCTAAGCGACCCAAAAAATGCAAATCACATGCAAAATCCATCAGCTGGTAACATGGAGACTTTACAACCACAGTCTATAGATATGCCCCTCAAAGGTTCTGAATCTGGATGACCTACTTGAAAAGCTCAGTGGGCTCCTATCTCCAATTTACGAGCATTTAGACGCCATCAAAAAAGTTATTAGGGAGCTAGCGATAAGTAGATATGTGCCACCTCGTGAAGTTGGAGCCAAAGTTAGTTCCCCAGAATTGAATCAACACATACGGGAAGGTGGCAATACTGTAGTGGATGCCATTGGCTTGAGCCCCCGACCTCTGTCGAATTGCCTAATGCATTCCATGGCTCCATTGCACCAGTCTCCTTTTTTGTCAACTGAAGAACACTTACCTCTGGCTTCTTGTGTGAGCCAAGCTGTAGAATCAGCGAGGGTCTCCCGACCCCAAGCTCATAGGCAGGAGGTTGATCAGTTAGACTGGCAACAAGGTCAGGGGGCCCATGTTTTGGGCAAAAATCCGAAGAGGGTCCGAGGCTTGACCTCCCACCAGCGGCTTGCCCCTAGGTGGTTGTTTTGGGGAATACCCTGGTTTTAAAAAGTGAACAAAAGGAATCCACTACTCAATTAATCAATAAATCCCGACATTGGATTCACTAATTTTCCAACGTTCAGTCAGAGGGGCACTACAAAATCCTAATGGCATGAGGAGTCATTTGGGTGGGCAAACAAGACAAATCTATCCAGGGTGACTGTGTAGTTCTAATTTTTAAAACTCCAGCTATGGCAGAAAAACTCCTTCATTTACTGCCTTATAAACCATCAACATCAACTCAAATATTTGCCCTACCGCTTGGTTTTTTTAAGAAACCTTTACCTCTTCAGCCTTGTACAAATGGAAATTGGTCGCTTAACCATATTTTTCCTGTATTGATGCCCAACCGCACAGGTGGCACAGTGGTTTCACTGCACCCCCCTTACCAACTTCCAACAGATTTACAGCGCTGTCGGATTTGAACTCCTGTGATTGACAAAAAACTAAAGAGGGGCCCCAAAATGCAGTAGCTACCGGCATCCCTGAAGGCATCTCAAGATATACTGCCAAAGGATAGAGACATATTTACTGCTATTACATGGAACATTGCAGGGCTGGGCCACAAATTGTTAGATCCAGATTGGCCCAAGTTCATCACCACCTTCGATCTAGTTTGCCTTCAAGAGACTTGGACATTGGGACTTATCAATACAGACGGTTATAGATCATATTTTACCCCAGCGATTGCTTCAAAGTCTGGTCGGGCGAGGGGCGGGATCGTGACACTCTTAAAGAATACTTTGAAATTTGAAGTACTCTCTTTCTATAATGAATCTCAATATTTTAATATGTTGCACCTTAAAGGCCCCGACGGCAACACTGTTTTAGTAATCAATTTTTAGAACAATCTATTTGTGGGTGAGATGCACAAGGTTACAACTCTAGTGGAAGAGAAAATGAATTGGTTATTTAAATCGTGTAAAAAGATCCAGAAGTGTTATGGCTGGGTGATTTTAACGTACATTCCTGTCCCTTTGACCTAAATCCAATATGTGGCCTACTTGACAAGGACGGAGGGGGAGGTGTGCACTTCTGCCACAACCAGTATGGGAACGTACGAAACAAGCTTATTATTACAAAAGATCTGGAAATAATGAATCCAGTCCTGGAAACTACCTGCTATCCATTAATAACCTACCGTTCTAGCCTAAATAGGTCCACTATTGATTTTATATTAGCACTGGCTTCCCTGAGAAGGGTTCTTAGTAAGACTGCATTCACTTTTTTAGGTTTTAGTGATCATGCGGCCTTAACCTGCTGTTAGACCTGGCACCATTGGCGTGGGTCTCCCTTCCATTTTTCGCTGTTGTCTCCTCTGTTTTACTGGTGTTAGATGCTCTGGGCGCTGTGCCACTGCCATTCAGTGTCACAGCGCGAATGCTCCCTGTATAAATATGTCTATGTGAATTGGTATATCCCTGATTGGCTTATTTGGTTTACCTGTTAGTCCCTAGTAGTGTGGCCTATGTGTGCCCAGGGCTGGTAAACCAAATGCTGCTGGTGGGCCTGCAGCACTGATGTGTGCCACCCACAGAAGCAGCTTGTAAAGTGTGTCTCAGACCTGCCACTGCAGTGTCTGTGTGCAGTCCAGAACTGCCATCTTGGCTGTGAAGTGCAACCACTTCCCAGCCCCTGAACCTTCCCTTGGCATCCTGTAAGTCGCCCCTCGGGTAGGGTGCATTGTATGTGTAAGGTAGGACATGCCTGGGTGTGTGTAGCATGTCCTGGTAGTGAATTATGCACCATTTCGTTTTTCACTACTGTAAGGCTACCTGTTCCTCATAGGCTAGAATGGGCAGTTTGACTATTACATGCTATAGTCCTAACTGACCCCAGGGACATGGTAGAAAAACGAATTTAGTATGCCTGAGCTCAGAATATTAAAATACACCTTTTAGTGAAGTTTATTTTTATATTCTGTGTTTGAAAATACCACTTTTAGAAAGTAGGTATTTTCTTGCCTAAGCCTTCCAGTGTGCTCTGCCGTTATGTGTATTGGCTGTCTGGTTTTAGAGGGGCAGGACAGGCTGAGTCAGACCTTGGTGGAATAGAGAGATCTGCATTTAGAGTGTGGGGAAGGGTGGCTCTTTGATCTGAATAGGGATGTGCCTGGCAAGGTGAATGCTGGCTCCACCTCCCACTGTGTGTCTGCTAGCAGACCCCCTCTTTCTGAAAGGAAGGATGCAGCCTGGTAAACAAAGTGCTCCAGGCCTGAGCAGAACTGGTTCTGGCTAGGTTCAGGGACTGGTAGCTTCAAGGATCAAAGGCTTTTGGGGTATAAATATCTGTGCTCAAACCCCTACTTTTGTATTGCTTTTGGATCTGGAGAGGAAACTCTGTCCGTGCCACTGGAGGAATCTGCAGGAAGTGACTGTCCTTGTGCTTGTGTGTTGTTTCTTGCACTGGCCTGCAGCAGTGACCACTGGACCTTGAAGCAGAGGAAAAGGAACTATTGAGAGAACTTTTATTTTTGTACAGCAATCACCCAAGGGCTAGGAAAAGAGCTAGCCTCCTGCTGGAGTCTCAGGCACAACAGACTCCACCACCAACCTCCTGCTTCCTCCCTGCGAGGACTGCTATCTGCTGAGGAGGCTCCTGTGAGTTCCAGGGCCTCTAGTTTGCATCAGAGAGAAGAGGGTAAGAAATCGACGCTAACGCATCTTTGCGGGCCGCTGCAGTCGAGAGCGCTGGGAAAATCATCGCGCTGCTGCCGCCGAGGGCCCGCAACCCGAAACCATCGCTGACGCCCCTTTGCGAGCCGCTGCAGCCGAGACGCGCTGGAAAGATCATCGCGCTGCTGTCGCCGCGCACTCGCAACCCTGACAGAAATCATCGCTTCGAGACATCGCAGTGCGGACGCCGTGCGTTCGCCACTTTGATCGCATCACACCGAATTTCGTCGCTCCCTCGCGGAGCGTCTTGTCTTCGCATCGCAACACGATCGCACAGCGCAACAGGATCACCGCATCGACTTCTCCCACGCGGCAAGAAAGTCATCGCATCGGTGGTCCAGCGTGCAGAAGTTTGTCGCATCGTCTCCGCACGCATCCCGCAGATCGGCGCATCATCCTCCCTTGCGGCAAGGATTTCAACGCATCGCCGGCCTCGCGTGCCGAGAATCATCGCTACAGCTTCTTTGCGACACTTTGTTGGTTTTGCAACTAAACCCAGGTACTTTGTGAAAGAAAGGGTCGCAGAGACCACTGCTTTGAACTGGAACCTTATTTTTGCAACCTTTGAACTATTTTTGACAGCCCTTCAACAGCTATCCTATTTTTGACAGTATTGTGGCTTTTACAGTTATTGGTCTTGTGATAAATCTGCCTTTATATAAAGATACTTATTTTTTTATAATAACTACTTGTGTGGTGTCCCTTTGTAGTGTTCCTCATTGTGTTACTGTGTATGATCATAAATGCTTCACACCCTGCCTCTGAGATAAGCCTACCTGCTCGTGCTACGTTACCACAGGGTTGAGCAGGGGTATTAAAGAGGGTAGCCCTCTCACTCTGACTTAGGAAGAAGGGTCCCTACTTGGACAGTGGCCAGCCATTGCCAACTAGAGACCCCCATTTCTAACACCTGCCAATTATGTTGGGTAGGAATCCATTGTACCAACTTCACACATATAAAACCACACGTGGCTGAGAAGAATGGGTTAACACTTAAATGGAAAAGTATGGATAAGGCAGTCCTCATCCTGAGGGCGGTTTCAAGTAGGCTTCATGAAATAGAAATTTGTCTTGATTCAAATACAACCTCATCAAGCACCATTGCGGCCTTTGAATTAATCCTGTCAGATGTAAAAAAGAATCTTGTGAAGAGTGGGGGCTACCTAATAGGCAAGGGCAAGAAGTGGTTGACAGGCATTGTACTAGAGCTCTCTCCCATCTGCACCATACACTAAAGTCCGTCCCAAGAACCCCCTGCCTGGTAAAAACAGGCTCGCCTTATGTATTCCATGGCTAGAAAGAATAGGGTAAAGTCTTTAAAGGAAGACGCCTGGGAAAAATTGCTCCAAGCATCTGCCACAAACAATACGAGGGACTTTTGGGCAGAAGTTAATGCCCCATTCAGACCCCAACCTTGATAATCACGTCGATGAGGACTCTTGGCTGGAGCACTTTAATAAAAAAAATTATGGAAAGTGGGAGGGTGACCGGGAGTTTCACGAAGACCTAGTCCTATCTTATTTTTAACCATCAAGATATAATCGACGCCCTAGCACAATGCACAAGTAATAAAGCCCCCGGCTTTGATGGCACCCCTTTTACTGCCTTATCGGAATCTCTGGGGGCCTGTGATTAAGAACGTGTTTAATGCTATAGCCAAAGATGGCCCCCGCATCCTGGCATAAAGCAATTTTAATACCTATACACAAAAAAAGGAGACAAAGCTGACCCCAGAAATTACAGACCAATATCCATCCTTGATAGCACGGCGAAACTCATAGGCAGAGTTTTATTAAATAAACTGGAGGCCTGGGCAGTGACGAACAATATCATGATCCCGGCCCAATACGGCTTTAAAAAGAGTAGGGGTACACAGGACCAATATCTCAACCTGAGTCTGCTGATAGCAAAATAAACCCACACAAACAAGGTCATTTTTTTTGGCCTTTATGGACTTAAGCACAGCCCTCGACTCCGTTACCCATTCCCATCTATGGAGGATCATGAAGGAAATGGGGGTAGATCAAGCTATAATTACCTTTTTAAGGCAGCTGTACTCAAAGACCGAAGCCTGTGTACGTTATGGGCAACAGGGGGAGTGCACCAGATGGTTCCAAATCACCAGGGGTGTTCGGCAAGGGTGCATTCTCGCCCCATTTCTGTTCTCCTTATATACAAATGGAGTAGAGTCCCAACTCTTAAAATCAACCCTAGATGTCCCCATAATAAACAAGACGTGCATTATATGCAGATGATGCTGTGTTAATTGCCCACACGGGTAGGGCCCTCCAGAAACTGACACTTATGTAAACTAGGCCAAGTCTTTTACTTTAGTTGGAGGGCGAAAGATGAAGAATCCCCCTTCCTTTTTTGTTTCTGACCGCAAAGTAGTGCAAACGGAGCTGTTTTCATACCTAAGGGTGACCTTTGATCACAGATTATTCTGATCCAATATGGTGGTTAACCGAGGAATGATGCTAGAAAAGAGCACTAATGCCATCAAATTGTTTACTAAAAAGCTGTGAACAAGACATTTAGATACGGTTAAAAAAGTGTATGGAGCTAAATCAATCGCTCTAGCAACCTATGGTGCAGGAGTGTGCCGCTATGCTAATGTAAAGTTAATACAAACAATTGAAAAATCATTTTGGAAGAAAATGATGAGCCTTCCCACCAGTTGGTCCAATTATAACTTACATCACGGGCTGAACATCCCTCACATTACTGAGCCAAATAATGTAGCACCAATCCTCCTTTGGCACTCAATTTGGAACAGAGATACAGTTAACCTCACTCAACAAATCATTGTGGATTGTCTGTCTTTAGAACATGTACAGAGTATAATGTGGTTAACGTATGTCAAAAATACTCTTCACACCTTGGACCTCGGAAGTCTGTTTAATTCCCCAGAAAAATGCTTGTCTATTTCGCAAAAAGCCTTAAAAGTCCGCTTTTTAAAATCTACGAACAAGGCCAGTTTTACTGCTCAGTCCCTTAAACCTATGGTTCGTGAGTATGTTGAGGGCCCAATGCATGCTGAGGGGGTTCCATCATATCTGGATCTCATAACAAACCCTTGTCACAGATTTATTTTATTAAGGTTTTGCCTTAACCTCATTCCATGCATGATGGACTTTCCTTCCAGTATATACTCTTCCCATGAACTCCCATGTTGCACATGTGACAGCTCCTCGACTCAATCCAATTTGCACATTTTCTTTTTTTGTAACCTTTACTGTGAACACCGCAAGAGATTTTTAATTCCAATCATGCGCAAGTATAATTTTAGTCAATGTGGCCCGGCTCTATATTTTTTATGGATGTTGCACGCCCCCCTAACCTGCTTTTGTGTCGCCTCCTTTTTATGCCAGTCACTGAAAACTAGAAAAATGTACATTTGATGAGATGAATTTTGTTTTTCTTGATATTTTTTATATTGTTTTTAATGGTTTTTTAATTGCGACCGCTGGCTTTTTATTGTATATACCTATGATGTTTTTCTGAACTTTTATGATTAGCTCAAATTAATCGAATAAAGTAAATTGAACTGAACTGAACTTGTGTAAGAGTGTTAGTGGTTAGGATTGCTACATGTATTGTATGTGTTTATTTTATTTATTTATTCTTCCATTATCAATTTGTTTTATTTTGAGGGTTTTGAATTTTAATGTGTGTTTTTGTGTAACATTAGCGAACATGCTAGATTCTAGTGTTGCCGGGATGGGGGGGGCTCCATTTATTATTCTCACTCCAAACTAAGGGCCAGATGTAGGTGGCTAAATACCAGTCGGTAACGCCAAAATTCGCAGAATTTCAGCGTTACCGACCGGTATTTAGCCATGTGCAATGTAGGTAACACCGAACGCCATCGCAAATAAGGAATCGGTAAAAATAAGGGAAACCAGTTACCGATTCCTTAATTTGCGATTAGCAGATACCGAAACCCCTAAATACCGAATCGGTAAATAAGAAATCCTTAAATAATCACAAATCCGATGTACCAAAAATCGGTAATACCGAAGTTTCGAATTTTCGGAATTTAGGAGTTGCTAATTACCACTGACTCAAAGCAGGTGGTAATTAGGTGCACTGCATTTAAACAGCCCCAAAATGCAACAGTGTGAACACAATGGCGGCCCTCTATGTAATTGCAAGGCAGCTACGTTTGCAAGTAGCAGGACTGAGGATCTGGAGACGGGAGGAGCGCGTGTATAGACTGCGCGTTACACTCTTCCAACTGACTGAGGCTGAAATCCATGAGAGGTACAGGCTACACCCCCAAACCATCCTAGACCTGATACGGGACCTGCACCCACTCCTGGAGCATCAGACACCAAGGGCGCACGCAATACCAACACATGTTCAGGTGCTCTGTAGCCTGCACCTACTTGCATCAGGAAGTTACCAGGGGTGATAGCTGTGGCAGGTGGTGTGTCACAGAGTTGCCTGTCCCGTTTCTTCAACTCTTTCTTGGATGCCATGATGCAAAGAATGCACCACTACATACGCTTCCCCAGCACACAGGCGGAACTGCAGAAGACAAAGCTGGATTTTTACCAAAAGGCACAGTTCCCACATGTAATAGGGTGCATTGATGGGACACACATACCAATCTGCCCACCTGCAGCTACAGAGTATATATACCGGAACCGCAAATCTACGCATTCCATCAACGTGCAGGTGATATGCGATGCGGACCACATCATCACTGACATTGTGGCTAAATTTCCAGGGAGTACCCATGACTCCTACATATTCAGGAACAGTGGGATCTACACACGTCTGGCTGGGGGTGAATTTTGAGATGGATACCTGCTAGGTAAATCAATGTGACACACCCTGATGTATACCTTGGATGAATGTGTTGGTGACTCATATTAATGGCACTTCCTTTCTCACTTAGGTGACAGCGCATATGCCGTGCGGGCATTTATCCTGACTCCATACCTCAACCCATCCACACCAAGTGAGAGAAGATACAATGTGGCACATAAAAGCACGCGCAACGTTGTGGAGCGCACCTTCGGAGTTTTAAAAAGCAGGTTCCGCTGCCTCCACAAAAGTGGAGGTGCACGTCAGTACTGCCCCATCATCTGCTGTAAAATAATAGCAACATGTGCCATGCTGCATAACCTTGCCACAAAGAAAGGAACAGCAGTGGAACTAACTGACTCTCAGGACGAGGATGAGGACTGTCCACAGCCAGAGCACAGCGCAGCAGGTGTGGCAGCAGCACCAGATGGGAGACACAGATGGGCAGAGATAACACGCAACTATTTCTGAGTAAGTAAGGAGACACAGCCAGTGACGGTGTTTAATTGTCATAGCACAGCACCACAACATGAAGGGCTACACATGCCAGGCCAAATTTGAATGCAGGTTACAAAACCAAAAAGGGTTACATCACCCATTTCGGTAAACCATGTGATGGCTGGCATTACTTCCTGCGCCCACGCGCAGCACTGCTGCGTTCCTTGGGCACACTGTCCTCACTGGCAGTCTGTCCTGTGGCAGCGCTGTGACGTTCGCTGCGCCTCCTGGACTCCGTTATAGGGGGCGTGATGCTACTGCGGCTAGTAGCCTCTTCACTATCCCCCCATCACCTGTAGTGGCAACCTGGTTTGTCTGTAGCACTTCTAGTGCACTGGTCACTGTGACCAGCCCCCTTGCCACGTCATGGCTGCAGTGGGCCATCTCCTCCTGCATGGCCACCGAGCACCTGCAGAGCAGAGAGGTGGCAGTGGAGAGGCGGTTCACCGCCTTGGTGTAGTTGTCAAGTTTTTGCCTCTCCCTGTGCCTGGCCAAACGGTCCTCATCCAATTTGCTGCACAGCAGCCTCACTGCCTCGGACATGTCCCTCATGCCCTCAGCCACAGTATTGTTCATGCTACTGATGCCCTTCTCGATTTGCAGCATGTGCCCATTCATTTGTACCATCTGCCGCTGGACTGACCTTATCGCTTTGCCTTGCAGGTGCTGCACCTTGAGCATGTTCCCCTCAAGACCGGCAAACACACTCTGATCCTCGCCCTGTGAAGCTGGACAGGCTGCCCTTGCCCTGCGGCGTCTGGCACCTGTGTGGGGGCGCTCGGTGGGGGACTGTGAGCCTGCACCGTTGGCATCCTCAGCCACCGTGGACTGTTGGCCTCCCATGCTGTCCTCCTCGGACACCTCCATCTGCTGGAGGCTGGCCACTGCATGCCTCCTGGCTCTCAGTGCTGGTGGCGTTGATGGTGGCAGTGGTGATGCTGGTGATGGTGGTGATGGTGGTGATGGTGGTGGTGATGGTGGTGGTGGTGGTGGGGTGGTGTGCCCTGCAGGCGACAGGACCTCCTCCTCCTGTGTCCTCTCTCTCCTGGGTGCCTTTCCTGTGCTCCCCTCTGCAGCCCTGCGCGATGGCTCGCCTGTGGAGACAGGATGTACATTTGCTCACTTATCTGGCAGCATTTGCGTAATAATAAATGTCATGCCTGCCAATCAAACTGGCTGTCCTCTGCTTGCTAATTGCTGATGTGTGTCACATGCCTTTGGGTTCAGTGGACTGACTGTTCTGACATGTGTTACTTCTGACTACATCTCCCATAATGCATTGCTGGTTTTTAGTAAAACATGTACTGGAGTGGGATTCACAATGCCTCATTGGGGATTGGGGTTAGGGAGTGGGGGGCACAGCATGCAGTGCATGCATCTTACCATGTTTGTTGCCAGCTCTGGATGAGCTGTCTGCATCCCCAATCCCACTCACACTCTCCGGCTGGAGGGTGGACTCGACCAGGAGATCCAGGGCAGTTGGTGCAGGTGCTGTGTTTCTCCCTCCACCTGTCAGGTTGGCTTGCTTCTTTCTCTCTGCCAGCCTCTCCTTTGCACGCTTCCTCAGGTCATACCAGCGTTTTTTGAGTTCCTCAATGGACCGCTGGGTTACTATAATGGCATTGATCTTTTCTTGGATGACCAGCCATATCTGCCTCTTCTGGGATTCAGGCACGTGCAGAGACTGTTTCCCAAAAAGTTGATCGTGGTCCTTTGTGACTTCCTCAATAAGGAGCTCCAGCTCCCTCTCACTGAATTTATGTTTTCTCTTGCGTTCAGCTGCCTCCTTCTCCCTCTCCTGGTTGGCCATATTTGCTCAGTGTTGTCAGCAAAAAGTTGGAAGAGTTACTCCTGGCTTGTTTGCTGTGCTCCCTGCCTCTCAAACAGCTTCAGGATCAGTGCAGCTGCATGGGTGTGGCCACTTCCTGGTTGTGAGGTAATGAGGAAGCACAGGATTGACTGATTCGACAATTACCGATTTTTTAAATTACCGATTCGCTAATTACCGAATCGGTATTAAGGAATCGGTAATTATTTTTACCGATTCATTCCGAATCGCTAATTTTTACCGATTATTGCCGAATCGGTAATTTTTACCGATTTTTACATACATCTGAAATACCGAGTTCTTAATAGCGAATTGGTAAAATTCGCTATTAAGGACTCGGTATTTCAGAATTACCTACATCTGGCCCTAAGACACTAAGCAACCTTTGTGGAGATGAAGACTACAATCAAGGTCATTTTTTCTTGCATCCCCATTATTTATTTTATTTTGAACGGAATTTGAAGTATCTAGATGGATCATTTTTTGGAAGCATTTAGATTTTGGAATTTTTTGGGCAACCTTATTTGATATATGGGTGTTGATGATGGTTTTAGAAGACATCCTACCACTTTTTTTTAATTTTGTGTTAATAACTTAAAGTTGTTAATGTTGTTGATGCTTTGCATTTCAACCATGATTTATTTGTATTATGTTTGAGTAGTGTTGTGTTCCAATATTTTAAATATTAAAATATTTTGTGTGTCCATTTTGTTTTTAATTTAATTTACATTTATTTAAAAAAATTGTTTAAGTTAAGGAAATATTTTAAATTTTGTGTTGTGATTTTTTTCTTTTACTTTGTTAACCTAATAATGTATTTAGATTGGGATTATTTGCTATTTTGACATTTTAAATGTTGTGTTTTTAAAATCGTTTTATAGTTTTGTTTTAATATTGTTTTGTAAGGTGATTTAATTTAAAAAAATGGTGTGCGCTATTGAGCTTCAGTAATTAAGTAGTGCCACATCTTCATGTAGTACCATCTTAGTTCTGTTGCCATGTGTTGGAGTTTTGTGGATGATTTCATTTATAAGGATTGGGCTTGTGTTGTTTAAGTTTTAGGACTTTTGTTCCTTTTCTATAGTGGAAGAGTGCAGGGTGATGTCTTCATATTGTCCTGGAATGAATTGTGCCAGCCTTTTGATTCATTTTGGTCTTTGCTTCATTATTTAGGGTACTGTACTACACATTCCACTACTCTATGCAGGAACTGGTTTGGAGCCCATGCCCTGAGTGCTGCATACAACCAAGCTACTTGTCCTCAAAGTAATCGAGAAGTGGGTTAGCTTTTCTTCATTGACTTTATGCAATGTAATTTAATTAGTAAATCATGGATTCTATTTAATTCCTAAAGTGGTATGGAGGACAGAACAAATGTTTTTTTTTTCCATTTAAAATTAGAAGTTGCTGATTGTGGAGTAATTTATGCTAAAGGAAGATATATTAAGGTGGTGCCAGATGGCTCTGTTGTAGTGAAATTGCCTTCTTGTATTTTGATATTTGGATACACTTTTGCTATTGTGTCTAGCATAGCAAATTCAAAATCTATAACTATTTTATTGGGTGAAAAGTTGTTAGTTTTCACTTTTAATATGCTTACTATCTTACTTTGGTTTGTGTATTGTGTATTTGGAAGCAGTGAGAATATGAGGGTTATGTTGCTGTCTTGGTATTGTCTATGGATGGTATGTTATTGAGTAAATGAAGATGGGAAGGTTTTAAAGGTACCATTCATCAGCCATGTGGGGATTGCATTAGCGTTAATAAGTATTGTGATGTTTCAAATATGACTATTTTTTTATCCTTTTTAATTATAGAGGTTATCAAATATAATGAAATCCTCTTTTGTGGGTAATAGATCGTCAGGGATGTCTATTTCTAAGAAAGTTGTTGGATCTGTGTTACCTATTATTTTACTTCTTTTTTCTAGGTATTATCATTTTTATGTTAGGTATAGAGGCTAATTGAGCTTTACAGTGAGTATGCATCCTATATGCATAGTCTTTCAGTACTGTTTTACTTGGAGCTGTCAGACATTTTGAGACTTCCTTTAAGTCTTGGATTATGTTGCAGGCCTAATCTCACCTATATGTTGTGGAAGGTTGTAATCTGTTATCTTCTCCACTTGATCCTTTAAAGTGGATGTCCTTCCATAGCAACCATTTGAATAATATGTTGTACATTTCTAGTGGCTATGTTCTTTGCTACTACATTATTTGCTGTAGGTTTAGCCTAGGTATGTTTCTCAGATTTTGCTAAAGTGGCTTCCTTGGCCATAATGGGATCTGTAATGATTTAAAAACATAAAAAGTGAAGCAAATAATGCATTAATCTATGTGGTAAATTAATTCAATATTAATATTGTTCATAAAACAATATTTTTGTAATGTTTCCTTTTATTTGACAAGTTCTTTTCTTTTTTATTCATTTTTGGTTGCTTTAAAGTTGGGGCCTTATGGTTTCTCAGTTTCACTTACTGGAGACTGTTATCTGTCTTTTGCAGTGCTGAACGTATAAAAAATAACATCAAATAAATATTAGTTTCATTTGAAGTACGAAGAAAGTTACTTATTTAGAGTTTATAGTTTTAAAAATTATTATACATACTTCATTGACCAGCGTGGCAGGATTACGTCTTTCTTTTAGGGTGTAGAAATGTTTTGTTTTTTCTTTTTTTTATTGTGGTTTGCTAATTGTACGTTTATTCTTTTTTGTTAACTGTTTTTGAATATCATTGGTTATGTGTTTTTTCTTCCTCTTTGGCATTGTCCTTATATGTAAAATGCTATCTTAAGTTTATCTGTTGTTTTTATCATTATTAAAAATATGTTGTGATGGTTCACAGATTAATGTATAGATATAATTTAAATATTGTATTGATTATTACAGCTTATGTTTCAATATTTTTGTCTGTTTTAATATTTTGGTTGAGGGGCCAATATTTGGTGTTTCTGTACTAAGGGCCTCATTCCGATGTCGGATGGCCCGGAGTCCATCTGACATCGGTCAGGAACTGTAACCAAACAACCTCCTGTCATCGGTTACAGACCTGCAAGTAGGATGCGACCAAACTCTGTTTGGTCGCATGTCTATACCTTTCAATGAGAGCATGCATTCCGAATGGAATGCATGCTCTCATTTAAAAATCAGGGGTGCAGTTCATCCCTGCACCCCATGGCAGGCACCTCAAGGTGCCCGCCACCGGGTGCAGGGATCAACAGGGGGGCACCGTAGGTGCTCCCGCAGCCACGCACCCATGGGGGCCCTGTTGGCGGCTCCCAAAGACAGTTTCCCACTGCTTTTTTGTGCCGGAAACACCGGCACTAAAAGGCCGTGGGAAACTGCCATTGTACTCCCTCAGCCAGAAAGAGCCCGCCGGGGGAGTACTGAAGGGTTTCCGGATGGCGGACGGGCTCTCCGAGCCCGTCGTAAGCCATACGGAAAACCGAGTCGGATTCCTTTCTGACCGAGCCCATCAGAATGGTTCAGTCAGAAAGGAATCCAAACTGCACATTCGATGTGGGCAGGAGGGCTCCGACAGTCGGTCAGAGCCCTTCCTGCCCGCATCGGAATCGGCCCCTTTGTCTATGAGCTCTGTGTTAATTTAGATATTTAAAATACCATAATGTGGTCAATAATTTTGCAATTTAGATGGGGTCTATTTAAAGTCAATATTATGGTATTGATATTTTTGAATCCATTTTTTTGCATCTTCATATTGTTGTGGAGATATTCAGTAGTGCAACCTCACTCTTGATATTGTACTATGCACCAGGGCAAGACCCCCAGCTGGAAAGTTTGGGTGCTAGGGAACGGGGTTTGCCCAACAATAGGTAATGTGCCAGTTTCATAGATCTCAGTTAGTGGCCCAATAACTATTTTATGAAACTGTAGCTACAGAAACACTTTTATTCACTCTGGATTATAAACCCACAACAAATGCTGTGGAAACCCAGTAGGGTAGAACACCAGGTAGTTTTAACTTGTTGCACTATGTTGATCCTACTTGCTGCAGTATGCGCTGAGCTATATTTACCTTGAAATAATCATATTTTTTTATATTTTCACACATTTTTTCATGTTCTAGAACCGCCTGTTCTCATTTGATGTTTGCACAAACCCCGCCCCTAATATCAGCCCCTTTCTATCAGCATTAAACTATTAACATGTCATTTGCAGTAACTCTGTATAACCACACTGATGGTTTCTCAAACGTTTACCGCACATTCCATTTACACATGTTGCCTTAACACCGGCCTGTCTTTGACTGAACACGAGCTCCGCCTAGTGCTTCCATTTAACCTTCCATAATCCCTGTTATAATCCTACTGATGGAATCTTATACGTTTTGCTTTATTTATTATTTTTTTTCACAGACAGCGTAGCGTTATTCTTTCACAGACACCATAGCGCTACCACATTACCATGGCAACTACACGTCATGATATACCGACCGCCTTTAAGGTCAACGCTGACTCTCTCTTTTCAACATCCGCCCACATTTTTTGACTACTCGTTACCAGAGTGGGCGGGGCGCGCAGACTATGCCCGTTTTCTATTTTTCTTCTTTTTTTAGTAGACGCTACTCTCCTCTCGCACTGATTGAACACACCGGGCCAGGCCTGAGAGGTATATATGACACCCGCGAACCCGGCCTCATTATCGTCGGAGTTCCGTGGCAGCAACAACAGGTTGATAGGAGGGTCCTGGGCTGACACGCAGTAAGTCGATCTAGAGGCACTACCATGCCGCGACAGATCGGGTAAGATCTTTCTTTTTCAGCAATCATCATTGGCCAATGCGCCATTTTTCCTTTTCTTTCCTAAAGAGCCAGCACCCCTGCCGGATACTCATGGGGCATTCGCAGCAAATCGCTAGCGTGAGAACCAAGTTATTTTTTCTTTCTTCTCACCATCCTGTACCCAATATTATTGCCACTCACTTTACCGCATATATCGGTCTTTTTCACTGTAAATACTTCACCCCGCCGTTAGTTCCGCAATCCACACGGACGGCTCGGTCATCAAAACATGACGTGATGATGCATAATTTGCTAATTCTCCTTCCTGTATGTTTGTTCTGTCTTGTATGTTTTTATGTGTAGTAATGCTTTGAGAGGGAAAACCCCCCTCACACATAGTGCACCTTAGCGCGTGCTACACATTTTTATCTAGGACACAAACCAGTAGCCTAGTCAACACCTTCGCACATCACTAAGGTCCTGAGGAAAGCCAGTTTACATAATAAGGCCTGGCTGAAACATGTAGACCACTCACTGGATGCAGGAGTCTCATAAATAACACTCCGCCTACATCCTACACCTTGTTTTTATTACTGCCAGGGCCCAAACATTAAAGTAAAACCTTCGGGGATTGGGACCACTGGACAGTTTTTTAACCTATCACTTTTCACGTCACCTACACTGCACACTCAGCAATACACCTGCTCCGCTGTAATACAGGCGTTGTAGCACACCCGGGACACATTCGGTGTCATCGGGTGGGCCCGATGATGAAGCATGCCACCAACTAGGTTGGTGGGTGAGGGCTTTATAAAAAGAAATAAGATTTTTCTTCAATACAGACATCATCAAACATACACTCTTGTGACCCTTACCACGTCTAGGTAGACTAGTTCTTCTTGATTGGATATATAGAATATTTGTGGTCAGTTGAGATTGTTTTGCATTTTAAGTTATGTTTTAGCGTTTTTCACTTGTTATTATGCCATGCAGAAAAAAGCTTACACTCTCCTAACTTTTGTATTTATCAAAAAATGGAGATAGTATACCTCTAAATATTTCTCAAACCTCATGCATCTTGCATCCCAGGTGCTGCTTAAGTCCATAATTTCTTCTTTTTGCTTTTGTCACCCTTAGCGAGAAGGGTTTGCCCAGACATGGGTCCCATGCTCACTGCGCTATTGGATTCAAGCTAGTATGGCTGATGAGGGGTGATACCTTGAAACTGGTCCCAGGATGGCTGTTTCTGGTCCAGGGAGGACCTGGCTTGGCAGTTCGGGCTGGACTGTTACCATGAGCGGCAGGGTCAAGACTGATTTGCATATGACTGGGTCGAAATTGGGGTTGCGTGGTGAGCAAAAAACAATGCATTAAACCCAGATATTTTTGACTAAGTTGAATATTTGCATTGTTCAGCATTCCGTCTATCATTTGTTCTTTTTGCTGCTTAAGTTCGCCAGAGAGTTTATTATGCAGTTTAACACAACACATCCCCCTCACTTTCAAACGGACTATCATGAACAGGGGATGGCCTCTCTGATATACAATTTTGGGAAAGGTTTTGTCATAGTAACATCTTCCTGAGGTTTTTGGAATCTTTGCCATTAAATGCCTTGTTAAAAATAAGTAGACATTTAAACATGTTTCCGGCTTTCACTAGTAACAAAGCAAACACAAGGAGATGATGGACGGAGCCCTGAAACTTTTCAGACACTCACCCCCAGTCACAGATCTGGGTTGAATCCATCATCGTTCTTTAGCTCACTTCGCCACCCCAGTTCAGACACAGCTATATGCAAATCAGTCTTGACCCTGTGCCTCATGGGAACAGTCCAGCCCGAACTGCCAAGCCATGTCTTCCCTGGACCGGAAACAAGCATCCTGGGACCGGTTTCGGACTAACAGCCCTCATCAGCCAGGCTAGCTTAAATCCAGAGGCAAAGTGAGCAAGGGACTCACGTCTGGGCATACCCTGCCAACTTAGGGCAAACAAAGAAAACACAAGGAGATGATGGACGGAGTGCTGTTTCTGGTCCAGGGAGGACCTGGCTTGGCAGTTCGGGCTGGACTGTTCCCATGAGGCACAGGGTCAAGACTGATTTGCATATGGCTGGGTTCAAACTGGTATGGCATGGTGAGCAACAAAACGATGGATTTAGGCCCAGATCTCTGTACTGGGGTGAATGTATGACATTGTTCTGCATTCTGTCCATCAATAGTTCTTTTTGGATTTGTCACCCCGAGTGGGACGGGAATGCCCAGACGTGGGTCCCGTGCTCTCCATGCCACTGGAGTCAAGCTATCCTGGCTGATGAGGGGTGAAACCCTGAAACCAGTCCTATGATGCTTGTTTCCAGTCCAGGGAGGACCTGGCCTGGCAGTTCGGGCTGGACTGTTCCCATGAGGCACAGGGTCAAGACTGATTCTGCATTCTGTCCATCAATAGTTCTTTTTGCATTCACTAGTAACAAGGCAGGCAACAATGTTAGCTGTTACATAATCGCTACTTTTTAGCTGAGAAATCGCTCATTCTGTTCACTTGGGAACATGTCACAGGCATTTCTATAGAAAGTAACAGTTGAAATTACAAAATATTGAAATTGAGTTAAAAAAACAGCCATTTGTGCATACATTTTCACCTGTAACTTACCCTAACTATGGCAGATTTTTTAAAGTAATATACTGTTACATTTGCAGGACACTTATGGTTGCGCTGTTATATAGGGCTTTTAGGTTCACCAAGAACCCGAGGTACACAGAGCCAATAACTGAGCTGCACCTTGCAATGGTTTTTCATTGTGTACCAGGTATGCAGCAATTCTTTTGGTAAAATATGAATAGTGAATAATAGGTATCAAGGAAACCTATATATTTCTGAAATGGGAACAAGAGATAGAGTTTAGAAGCTGTAGTTATTGCATATCTCTGAATTTGTGGGTAGCCGTACCAGCATGTGAATTTGAGGGCATTTTTAAAAATGTGTTCTTTTTTTAACACTGCCTTACATTTGAAAGGTAGAAACACATAGAAAGACAACTGGTAATAACTCTTGTTCTACTAATCTGCGTTCCACAAAGTCTCTAAATTGAAATGGTACCTCACTAGTGTGTGTAGACCTAGTGCCCGCGGCAGAAAACGGGTCAAAATGCAACATGGACACATCACATTTTTCCACTCAAAACTGACCCTTTGTTTGTTTGCAGTTTGCCATTCTGGGTTTTGAGCCCTAGCTCAGCCGGCATCTAGAGAAACCTAGCAAACCTGTAATTTTTTCTAAAAAGACACCCAGGGGAATCCAGGATGCAGTAACTTTAATGGCTCTCACCTGGTTATGTTACCCAGAATCCCCTGCAAACCTCAAAGTTTGTAAAAGAAACCACATTTTCCTCCCATTTCTGTGATGGAAAGTTCAAAATCTGCAGCGAGTCACAAACTTCCTTCCACCCATCATTCCTTCAAGTCTCCCGATAAAAATGGCACATCGCTTGTGTGGGTAGGCCTAGTGCCCGCGACAGGAAACAGCCCAAAATACAACATGGACGCATCACATTTTTCCACAGAAAACTGACCCTTTTTTAGCAATGTGCCTAGCTGTGGATTTTGGACCCTAGCTCAGCCGGCATGTAAGGAAATTTAGCAAACCTGTACATTTATGAAATCTAGACACCAAGGGAAATCTGGGATGGGGTGACTTGTATGGCTCTCACATGGTTCTGTTACCCAGAACCCTTTGCAAATCTCAAACTTTGACGAAATAAACACATTTTCCTCATATTTCTGTGATGGAAAGTTCTGGAATCTGCGGGAAGGCACAAAATTCCACACACCAGCATTTCTCCAAGTCTCCTGATAAAAATGGTACCTCATTTGTGTGGGTAGGCCTAGTGCCTATGACAGGAAATGGGCCACAAAGTACTGTGGGGACTTCAAAATTATCAATCACAAAAAAGACCTGGTTTTGCGAGGGAATCACCTGCATTTTTGGTCCGGGACTCAGCGGGCATCTAGAAAACCTACCAAACCCAGACATTTCTGAAAACTAGACACCCAATGGAGTCCAGGGAGGTTTTGCTTGAGTGTATCTTCCAATGTTTTCTTACCGAGAATTCCCTGCAAACCTCAATTTAAGCTAAAAAAATCAAATTTTCCTCACAATTCTTTGTGGGAAAGTTGTGGGACAACTGGGCCGACCCACATTTCCTACCACCCAGCATTTCTCCAGGTCTCCCAATAAAAATGGTGCCTCAATTGTGTGGGTAGATCAAGTACCTGCGACAGGGAAGGGCCCAAAATGTATTGCGGAGACCAAAATTATGTATCACAAAACAACCTGGTTTTCAAAGGGGGTCATCTGCATTTTTGTTCCCGGGCTCAGCGGCTATCTAGGGAAACCTACCAAACACAGGCATTTTGGAAAACTAGACACCAGGGGGAGTCCAGGGAGGTGTGGCTTGTGTGGATCCCCCAAAGTTTTTCTACCCATTATCCTCTACAAACCTTAAATTTAGCTAAATAAAATTACAATTTCCTCACATTTCTGTGTGTGAAAGTTGTGGGATCACTGGGCTGATACCTATTTCCTACCACCCAGCATTCCCCCAAGTCTCCCAATAAAAATGGTATCTCACTTGTGCCGGGTGTCTAGTTTTCAGAAATGTCTGGGTTTCTTAGGACCACCACCTCCCCGGGGCTTTAACATTTTTATAAAGGGGGTTTCACGGGCCCCCTCCCGCCCCGGGGACCACCACTTCCCCGGGGCAAAACTGTGTTTTTAAGAAATGGGATGAGGGCCACGTGGCCCCCCCTCCCAGGCTGTTTTTGGCCCCAGGCACCACCACCTCCCAGGGGCAGGCCCCTACTCAAGGAAAGAGGGGGGCTGTGTGGCCCCCCTTCTGGAGCCCTAGATGACCCTGGGGACCCCCAGGGCCAGCTCCAGCAATTTCCTGGGGTGCCCACCCCCAGCACATTGCAGTGTGCTATGGCTTGGTGGGAGCAGTGCACCCGCCAAGCCATAGCAAACTCACTGGTTTCCAAAAGCGAGAGCAAAAATGGTCTCACTTGCAGAAAGCAGAGAATGTCTGTTTCCCTGTCCACTGTGAAGTTAGCAGGGAAAAATACATTGTTTTGGGATCAAGGGAGCTGCATGTCAGCAGCTCCCTTACTCCCAAAGCAATGCTGGTTCCCGCAGGAGGCGGGGAGCCAGCAGGGACCACAAGGGCCTTGAGGCTCGCCCCGTGGTCCCCAACGGAGAGGTTAGGCCTTGGTGTATGGGGTCCCCGGGGTCAGAATCGGCCCACGAGGGGGGCCGTGAGGCCCCTCTCTATTGTTTTTTTTTTTTTTTTTTTAAATGAAGGGTAGTTCCCAGGAGATGGGGTCCCCGGGGCTAAAATTATCCTAGAGAAGGGGGGCCACGCAGTTCCCCTCCCCAATAAAAGTATATATATAATTTTTTGCATGTGGTGGGAGTCACCACCCCATCGCGCTGCTCAGCGTGGCCTCTGTGTAATGTTGCTGTAGAGTCTCGGATCTACCTAAAATAAAAAAATAAAAAATATTCAAATATTAATTTCCTCAATAATGTATTGACTCATAAACTTATACAAACAGTCACACATGTACTGACAGGCTAATTCAAAGACTTATGTACCCAATGAGACACTGATACACATGCTTACAGATGTAATTAGACAGTGATGCAGCCACTTCCAGACACTGATGCACCCACTTTCAGACCTATTTAGACACTGATATGTTCACTAACTAACTCACACAGACACTAATGCTCCCTCTCATCAATCCAGTCAGACACTAAAAAATCCACTGACAAACTCACTCACACACCGATTCACCCATTCACAGATCCACACAGACATTGAGGTATCTTTTCACAGACTCACTAATTTACTGATTCAGGCAGTCCAAGACCCATTCAGATACTAGCCCATCCATTCACACATCCGCTTAGACACTGAGACATCCATTTTGACTTTGACAGACCCACTGAGAAACCCACTCAGACACTGATGCACTGACTCACAGACCCATTGAGGCACTCATGTACTCACTCATTGATCCAAACAGAACTGATGCACCCTTTTACAGACCCACTTAGTTACTGATAAAGTCAGTGTGAGACCCACTGAGACACTAATGCACCCATTCACATACCTACTCCACACCCCCAAGACATTGACATACCTACTGATACATTGGTGTAACCATTCCACTCTATGGGGCATATTCCCAAGGACTTATCGCCGAGTTAGCGGCACTTTATCACAGCCAAAGTGGCGATAAATTTATCGCACCATTCACAAGGAGGTGCTAACAGCTGACATCACCAGTTTTCCTGTGACATCAGCCGCAAAAAACATCGCCACAAATGATACTGGCAACTAACGCTAATGATATGGGGGCATATTAACAACCAGGTGATAGTCAATTATCGCCGCTTTAGCGTCCGTTTTCGGACGGAAAGCGGCGATAATTCTATCGCCTAATCAGCAAGGTCACGCTATCGCGTGAATCCCTGCACTATCGCCCTTTCCCCCAACGCCCATCCTTGCATCTCTAATGAGATGCAAAGTGGGCGTTACTGGGCGTACCCCAGATGGGCTACGTTGTAAATATCGCCGATGTGCACATCGCAATATTTACAAGGCAGCCCACAGGATTATAGCAGACGTTAGATTTTGGCGAAAACGGCCGTTTCGCCAAAATCTAACGTCTGCTATAATCCCGACTTAACCATCCCTAACATAGGGGTGGATTCTGCTGATACGACCACAGGGTCGTATCAGCAGAGGTTATCGCCGTTTGCAGGGAACATCGCTGGAAAACCAGCGATGTTCCCTGCAAACGGCGATAACCTCGCTATCTCTGGGATTTTTATCGCCCTGGAGAAGCGTGTTGTTAATAACGCGCTACCAGGGCGATAATTCCCAGAGATAGCCAGCGATAAGAAATCTATCGCTAAGCACGGCCAGCGATAATTATCGCTGGCCGTTGATAATATGCCCCATGCAGAGTAGGCGTTCCCGTGCAAAAATCCGCAAAAACACCACTTCGCAACATTCTCAACGACCAGCCAGATCGGCGATAAGATTCAAAAACATGCGATAAGGCGTGTTAGCAGCAGGGATTTAACACCTGCTCTTACCTGGTGTTAAGTCGGACGAGAACCTGCACCATGAAAGGGAGCCCAGCCCAGAGCCACACCTGAAGAACAACAGATGCCATGGAGCTACTGATCATGCAGCTCGGAGCCCCAAGAGGGCCACAACACCCACCTTCACCACACCCAGGCCCGCCACCCCCCCAGGACCCCCCCGACTACCACACCAGCAGTGGGGTATGTGACGTGCTAGGCCCCTTTGATTGGCAGGGTCACATGTCCTGTGTCGCCTGTGCTGGATGGGTGTGGTGTGGGTCTGAACGAGCCCTCAGGGAGTGGCCGTGGCATGCTGACGACTAGACCAGTGATCAGCAGATCACAACAGGGACGACCTGGGACATTTAGCGTTGTCCCCCCCCCGTAAGCGTAAGCGGAGTGGACTGTCCTGGCACATGGCAGGCCAGCGTAGGGGTGGGAACAATGAACCCAGGGCTCTGGGCGTGCTCCAGTTCTGGGCTGGACATGGAAGCAACTGATGCATGTGTCCCTGTTGTAGTGACTACGCCACTCGGACCGCAATCGGCACTGTTGCACCCTGTCACTCAAGTTCCACGACATGAGCAACATGGACGTCAGGGGAAATCTCTCACCCTACATTCAACCATACTCACATATGTGAGTGATCAAAGGCATGACACATCTGTGCGATTCTGAATGTTTAATTCACATCCAGTGGAGTGCCGCAGATGGAGCAGTACAGGGCCATGCAAACCCCACTTCACATTATTGGCCCGTGGAGGGCCAGCCAGAGTCCTTCAGGGAATGACAAGTACATTGGAAGGAGAAGAGTTTAGTCCGCAGTCTGATCGCTGTGTCATATGTAACCAAACAGGAGATGGCAGTCCATGTCGAGGTCCAAGGTGAGTGTCGTAGAGTGTATCGGGGGACAGTGGAAGGTGATGATGCAAAGGGCAGGACCAAGCAGAAACCTGCCATTTCGCGGAGATGAATGCTACTGCCTCCTCCTTACCAGTAAGGTTGGTTCACCCGCATCTTCGTCCTCTGATGGCACATGTGCCTCACACGTGGGTGGTGGTGGATTGCCTGCTGCACTGTGAGGCACTGAGACATCGGGGGGCGAAGATGTGGATGTAGAAGCTGCAGCAGCACTCATCTGAGCAAGGCCTTGAGGCAGCAATGCCCTGACAATGTGCTGCAGGGCATTGATGGCCCCAGCCACATCTCGCTGGTGTGCAACCATGGCAGCCATCCTGTCCGCTGCCATCCGTACCATGGTCTTCATGAGCCCCCGCATCTGTCCCAACTCCCGGCTGACTTCGCTGGAGCCACTCTGACTGGACAGTTGTTCTTGTCTCAGTATCATGACTCCAGCGATGTCAGCCATGGATCGCTGGAGAGCATGGAGCAGACTGTGGGTGTCCGTTAGGGACTGAAAGTGGTCCCTGATGTGAATTAGACACCCATGTATGGCATCAAGTTTGGCTGCCATGAGGTCGAACCCCACCCGCACCTGATCAGCCACCTTCTCCTGGCACTCCAACACACGGCATTGGAAGGCCATGTGTTGTTTGTAGGGGTCCTGGGAGTCAGCCGTGGTGGTAGGTGCTTCCTGCTGTGTGGTCTGTGCAGGGGGTGGTGTTCCCTCGATGCAGCTGGGCTGGCCTGCTCCTGGGCTTGTAAAATGTAAATGTAAAGAAATGTAAGTCCGTTTTTATATAGCGCAGCTACTCGCCCTTACGGGTCTCAAGGCGCTGGGGGCCGTCGTGGAAATTAAGTGAGCTATTGCCCAGAGTCACATGGTGCTGAGCTAAGCTGCCGCTGGAGCCGGGGATCGAACTGTGAACCCTGTGCTCCGAAGTCAGCTACCCTGGCCGCTGCACCACACCGCTCCACTGCGTGGGGTCCTGAGGGTGTCCATGAGCTGTTGGAGGGCGTCGGGGTCGATGGTGGTGTGGTCCTCTTCGTCATCAGTGAAGAGAGGTTGGGTCTGCTCTGCAGGAGGTGTTGGTTCTCCCTCTGCAATGTGAAGGGTAGATGCAGTTTAACATTGTGTTCACATGTATGTTGACGCATAGTACAAATTTACATACAGACTGCATGACAATGTACATTGTGACTGTTTGGGAGGAGCTGCCTATTTGATGCGGGACAGTGGACATTTTGACAACATCACAGATGTGTGTTTGTACTTGTACATGTTCATCCCACGTTTCCCTGCTATGCCAAATGTGATTGGCCAGTTCCTACACACAAGCAGCACCACTTGGGTCCTTTGTTCTGTTGTGAATGTGTTGCAGTCCATGCCACATTGTTGTCAATGTTGATGTGCTCTGAATATTATGTGTGTGTGCTGCATTTTGGGAGAGTCGCCCCTGCAGCTCTGATGTGGCTGGCCCTTATCCCTTTCAGGCGGTGTGCCTTGACTTCTGTGCTTCTACATTACTGAGATGTTGCATACTTGGGTAAATTGGGCTCTTGGTGGGAGTTGGGACTGTGGTGCATGGTTTGTCCGCAGGTGTGTTGTTGAGGTCAGGGGTTGTTTGTGCAGGTGGATGTGTCAGAGTGTGATCTGCTCCTTTACGGATGTGGTCCACACTCAGCCACCTCAGTGTCGTGGCGTGTAACATGTCATGGTATATTGACTGCAGCCATGCTATTCGTCATGCAGTGTCACTTGCATTGTCAGTGTGGCTCACTCACACGCCGCTTTGCTGGGTTCGGCACATGTGCATGGGTTTGTTGTGAGATTAGTGATGTGTGGGGAGCGCCCCCTCTGTGCACATTGTGGACGGGGGCCCACTTGCTGTTTCTATGTGTGCTGCAGTATGCCAAGGAGATCAGGGGCATGACCCTGAGTCATTGTGGGTGTGCAGTGTGCTATTCTTGATTGTTCATGTGTGCCATTGTGCCCATCTCCCCCGTCCCCTCAGTCTCTGGTGGTTACTTACCCTGTTGTTGTTGTGTCTGGTCATGTTGAGTAACCCTGGGCATAATACTTCGCTACGCTCACGGAGCATGCAAAGTTTGTGCTACTACGCACTATGCAAATTGCACGTAGCAGAGTGAATAACTGTGCTAATTGACGTAGCGTAGCAGCAGTAAAATAAACACCTTCAAATGCTTTAATAAAGCAATTTTCGATGCTAAAAAGCATATAACCAATTCACAAAAATGAACTTTGACAATAAAATATCAAGCAATGAGAGAGGTGATGATTTTGGAGTCCCCTAACCTAGGGGAGGACCAAGCAGATGCCTTGAACACAAAAAGCATATCATGTGAACGATTCAATGGTGGTCCCTTCCTCCTAGGACCACCCCAAGCACAGTTATGGGCAAAAATACAATCCCAACCAAAGGCCCTGCAAAGCATTATGGGATGAGATTAGCAGTGGGCAGTGAATATTATAGTGTCCAATATCAAAATAATTCTACAAAGAGCTGCAGTTCAACTAGTCGTTACTAGATGTCCCTCACGAGTCAAATGCAAAAGCATTGAAATTATTAATACATCAAGCTGCAGTTCCACTAGTCGTTACAAGATGTCCCTCACGAGTCAAATGCAAAAGCATTGAAAACCTTTCATGAAGCTTTTGCATTTGACTCGTGAGGGACATCTAGTAACGACTAGTGGAACGTCAGCTCTTTGTAGAATTATTTTGATATTGGATACTATAATATTCACTGCCCACTGCTAATCTCGTCCCATAATGCTTTGCAGGGCCTTTGGTTGGGATTGTATATTTGCCAATAACTGTGCTTGGGGTGGCCCTAAGAGGATGGGACCACCACTGAATGGTTCAAAAGATGTGTTTTTTGTTTTCAAGGCATCTGCTTGGTTTTCCCCCTAGGTTAGGGAGGATCCCAAAATCATCACCTCTCTCACTGCTTGTTAATTTATCGTTTTCACTTTTGTGTAATAACTATATGCATTTTTAGCATATAAAGACAGAGATATTTATTTTATCTTAACTTGCACTGTACAAGATGCTTTTGGCAATTATTGTACAGTGCAGTCAAGTACACAGCTATACACTACGCAATGTGCATAGCTACGTGTAGTTAAAAATGTACTTCACGTAGCTACGTGAAGTGCTACTATGCAAACTATGCCCAGGCTTAATGTTGAGCAGTGTCCGTTCCCCCGACTCCTGCCACCGTCTCCCCACTGATGACTGTGGACACCATTTCCTCCATGTCATCCAGCTCCTCCTGTGGCGCTGGACTCCCACCTCCAGTCTGCATTGCTGCCTTCTGGTTGTTGGCGAGTTTCGGCTTGGTTTTGCGCTTGACATCTTTCCAGCACCTCTTGACCTCTTCCATTGTCCTCCTCAGCACTCCGACTGCATTCACCTTGTCCAGGATGGACTGCCATGTTGCATTTTTGGTTGCCAATGACACAGTGGAGGTGACGAACAGTTGTTGATGGTGTTCTACCACCTCCGTGATCAGGATCCTGTTTTTCTGCGGACTGAACTTCGTCTTCCTCTTCTTCTTGTCCTTGCCCTTCCCTGTCCCCGGGGTCCCATGCTGGACCTCCGTGGGGCTTGTGGGGTTCTGGCCGTCCTCTGTACCTGCTCCGGCTGCCTCCATTGTGCTTCGCTGTGGTTCGGTTTTTGTTGGTGGTTTTTTTTTCTGCTTTTATGGTGCTTTTTCCTGCCTGACATGTGTGATTTGCAGGCCTGGCACTGCTTTTCGCTGATTGTCTTATCGTGATTGGGCCTATCGCAACTTTTTTCACGTTCTGCTTTGGATTTTTATCGCCGTCCCGGTGAGTTATTCGCGGTCATTTTCCGCGTTGTCGCGAAACTATCGCATGTTACCGCCGTGTTGGGAATAGGACGTTGACACAGTGTTATTTTCCCGCGATAGACTGTGATGCGAGAAGTTGCGTTAAGCGAATTTGGCGATAGTTAACACACGTTCTTGAGAATATCCCCCTATTTCTCTATACTCTACACCACTCCAGTGTATGCTACTCCACTCTGCACTGTTCCACTCTAAGCCATTCTACGCTACCCCATTCCACTCTAAGCCACTCCACTGTGTGCCATTTAACTCTATGCCATTCCACTGTATGCCACTCCACAATAAGCCATTGCACTGTATGGCCCTCCACTGTATACTTTCACAGTGTACACCCCTCCACTCTATGCCACTTCACTATATGCCACTCCAATGTATGCAAATCGACTCTAACCTACTACATTCTACACTATTTCACTGGATGCCACTCCACTCTACGCCACTCCACTCTCCACTATTCCACTCTATGGCACTGCACTCCACATCGCTCCACTGTATGCTATTACACTGCACGCGACTACAGTCTATCCCACTCCACTCTACAACTCCTACTCAACAGTATTCCACTCTAAAAAACTCTACTCTACGCCACTCAACACTATGCCTCTCCACTGTATGCTAATCAATTCTTTTTCACTCCACTCTAGGCCAATCAACTCTACGCCACTTCAGTGGATGCTATTCCAGTGTATGCTACTACACTGTACCTCACTCCACTGCATGCCACACAACTCTACACCACTCCACTCTACACGACTCCACTCCACACAACTACACTCAACGTTATTCCCTGAACATCACTACACTGTACTCTTCTCTACTGTATGACCCTCCACTATGCAGCACTCCACTGTACACTATTACACTGTACACCACTCCACTCCACGCCACTTCACTCTATGCCACTCCAATGTATGCCAATCCACTCTGTGCAACTACACTCTATGCTATTTCACTGGATGCTACTCCACTCTTCACCACTACACTCTACGCTATTCCACTCTATGCCACTCCACTCTATGCTATTTTAATGTACACCACTACAGTCTACCCTGTTACCCTCTATCCCACTCCACTCTCCAACTACCCACTCTACAGTATTCCTCTCCACAGCAATTCACTCTAGGCCACGGCACTTTATGCTATTTCATTCTTTGCTCTCCACTGTAGGTCACTCGACTCTACACCACTTCAGTGTACATTATGCCACTGGACGCTACTCCACTGTACCTCACTCCACTCTACCCCACTCCGCTCTATACCACTCTACTCTATACTATTTTACTCTAAGCCCCTCCACCCTGCGCCAGCCCACTCTTCTGCACTCCACTGTACTCCAGTCTATGCCAACGTACTCTACACCACTAAGATGTACGCTATTCAACTTCATGCCACTCCACTCTACGTTATTCCACTGTATGCAACTCTCCTCTATGCCACTCCACTGTACGCTATTCCACTCTAAGCCACTCCACTTTATGTCACTCCATTGTGCACCAATCCACTATATACTATTCTACTCTATCCCACTCTATGCTGCTCCACTTTACGCTATTACACTATATGCCACTGCACTCTATCTCACTCACTGTACGCCACTCCACTCTATGCTACTCTACTGTATGTTATTACATTCTACCCCACTCAACTCTACACACTACACTCTATGCTCCTCCACTTTATGCCACTACACTGTACCTCACTCCACTCTTTATTTTATTTATTTATTTTTTATTTATTTGATGAGCGCTTTACATGAGAACAGTTGAACAGAGTTACATCAGTTACCAGATCATAAAATAAAACAGAAACAAGACACTTGGGGTATGAGGGTGGGTGGTGGGGAGGGATTGAGTCAAGGGAGTAGGGGAAAAAAACAGATAAAGTCAGGCAGGGCTGGAAGGGGAGGCAGCTACAGGATCAAGGAGGGAGGAGGTGGGGGAGGGAAAGGAATCGCAATGGAGAGACGAGGAAAAACAATGTCCAATGTCCAGCTGGGTAGGTGAAGGTCAAGGGGGTGAAACCCAGGCCAATCTCCTCTATAGCTGCCTAAACAGCTCCACAGGGCATCGGCCATGTTGCTCGGGCACCGCATTCAGTATAACATATAAGGTATCCGCGCAGGGGACATTGTCAAAGGTCCATCCGCCGCACCAGTCCCGGTGTTCCAAGGAGTTGCCACCCGCCTCAAACCTCCATCTCTCCGGAACTTGTCATTTCTCAGCTGGTCGAAGATCACTCAGGCGCGAAGGGAATGAAGACTCCGGTCAACGTTTCCGGGCCATATCAGTGAATGAATGTGCTAAGATCTGAGTCACGGGCGCCATTTTAGGGACAGGCACTGCTCTCAAAAGGATCGTCATGGTGAAGAAGTCAGCCTTACAATGAGGCGCTCAATTATTATTAACAGGAATCGTATCAGCAATAGTTAGTGACAGTCATGAAACAGTTACAGGCGATCGTGTCACTCATTAAATACGTCAAGTTCAAAACACGGGCGCCATCTTAGGGTCAGGCTCAGCACTCATGAGAAACACTGTGTTGATGAGAACAGGTTTGCAATAACTCATTCATTATGAATATCAGGCACATTATCGGAAATACTTGCTTAGATTGGAAGATCCCACTGTGCAGACCTGACGTGGAAGGTGGGGCGCTCCCCAAACTTCCTTAACTGGACGCCATCTTAGGGTCAGGCCGCAGTAAACAATGATCATCGGCACGCCAAGAACAGTTTGTATTTCTGCAGTGAAACATTGTATCTAAGCGAAGAAAAGGTAGGTTGACTTGATCCTCAAGCAGCGTCATTCGGAATGGCAATCAGGCTCCCCCCAGCTTCATCGGTAATGCTGTTGTCAATGTTGGTCATTAATTAGCCATTATTAGATCAGCGCATATGGCAGATCGGTGGGATTACAGGCGGGAACCATGCCTCTTTAGCACGTCAAATCGAGCGATGAAGGCACCCAAAAGCGAGCAGAGCTCTATCAGGAATGAGAGCCCGAAGCTCGGATCCGCAGTCAGCCCCTGAAACTCCAGAGAATTCAAGCACCAAGATTAAGCGCTCGACGGAGAGACGGGAACAAACAGCCATCGGCTCTGTAATGGGGCTGTTCGCCATCAACAGAACGTCGGAGATGGTAGCTTGGCGGAGCCGGAGAATCGCGGAGTCGTAGCCTACCAAACCCCAGGGGTGGTGGAGCCCAGAAGGGCCTCTCTCCAGGACAAATCGCCAAAAAGGCGATCCCTGGTCACTCTACGCCACTCCACTCTACACCACCCCATTCTACACCACTCTATTGTACACTATTTCACTGTTAGCCACGCCACTCTATGCCACTTCACTATATGCTATTCCACTGTATGCCACTCCACTCTACACCTCCCCACAGTACGCTATTACACTTGACACCTCTCCATTCTACGCCACTCCAGTCAATACCACTCCCCAGTATGCCACGCCATTTTACACCACTCTACTCTACATTATTCCACTGTACGTAACTCCACTCCATCCCACTCCACTCTACACTATTTCACTCTTTCCCACTCTACTCTATGCCACTCCACTGCACACCACACCACTCGACTCTACACTATTCCGGTGTACGCTACTCCTCTCTACGCAACTCCACTCCATGCCACTCCACTGTACTCTACTCAACAACACCGCTCTCCACTCAATAATAGTCTACACCCTTCCACTCGACCACACTATACTCCACTCTATAGAGACCCCTCAGGATATTGCGGCATAGATTTGCAAATTTTGCGGCACAAAAATTGAAATTTAGCGGCACAAAAATGAAACTTTTGCAGCATTTTTGCGGCACTTTATTTTTCTCGTAATCATTCCTTTTCAGCCCTAAATCAATGGAACCTGTTTTAGCAGAGTATTTCACTTTGAAATAGGCATGTTTAAAGTTTCTGCAGCTCTACGGAAGCAAAGCTCCAATCTACTAACCTCGTGGGAGGGGGCGGAATTTCTCTTTGGGATGTTCTTGCGCCCATGTAGGAACCCCTGCCGGGGCAACACTTTTATCACTCCCTGGTTTCAGTCACACAGCTCCCTTCACTCTCTGTTTTAAGTCACGCAGCCCATTTCTCTCTCTGGTTTCAGTCACACAGCTCCCTTCACTCTCTGGTTTCAGTCACACACCCCCCCTTCGCTCCCTGGTTTCAGTCACACAGCCCCCCTTCGCTCCCTGGGTGCAGTCACACATCCCCCTTTCGCTCCCTGGATGCAGTCACACAGCCCTCCTTGGCTCCCTGTGTGCAGACATACAGCCTGTTCTTGTGTTGTGTGCACTGACTCCATTTTATAGGTAGTGCTGACAGGACAGACATCTCGCAATAATCATCCTTCAGAACCAGGTTGCCCAGTTCCAAATTCGGCAGCTCTGACCGTGGTGTCACATCCTCTCCCCCACTAAATACCATACTGCCCCACTGAGAGAAACTTGTACTGCCTTCAACTACAACCCAATTGTGCCCTGCTATAAACACCTGGATGCGGCTCAATTTAAATTATGCACTAGATAAGAGCAATATGCTGCCTACAAAAAAAAAGGAACAACATCCTGGAAAAAGCAAACACTCATAGGGTTTGCAAAATTAAGTAAACCATGTGAAATGGAAGCAGGAACAACAAGGTTACTTTAACACTTTTACACTCACTATTCAGAATTCAGTGAGTGCTTTTGCCTGAAAAGCTAAGGACATGACTACAGGGCACAGAATGGACCCATTTCAATGTCCATTGCTTATATCCTTACAAAACGTAAGCAGTATGGTTAAAAGGCCGCATCCCTGAACACCGAGCCACAGAACACATTTTGTTTTCCAATCCACATGTTGCAGTACCTCCAGGATTGGTACACTAGTTTCCCTCCCAGGGAAAACAGTGCTATCAAAAAAAGACAAGAAAACAAAAGTAGCGCCTCACTGGCAAACTCTGTAGAGTGACGCAAATGTGTTTTGGTGTGAATAAAATCAATCTGGCCACTTTGCTACCACACTGTCTGGCTTTACATTAGTTATTTTTTTTATTTTTTTTTCATATTTTGAACCTTTTATTCCCGAAGCTGCACTTGTGTCAGAAAAAGACAATATTTCTAGTGTTTTTCTTTTTTGGATCCATTTCACAGGGGAACAAATAAACGAAAGAAGGAAAGAGAGGTTGAGAACGGTTTCTTGAAGTCTTGGTTTTCAGTAAGTGAGGAGGAGCTGCTAGACAGAAAGAGGGGTAATAAGAGGAAGAAAGAAAGAGTGGGGGCAGCTGAAGCAGCAGAGCAGAAGTGGACACTGTTGTTGTATTCTCTGGGCAAGAAGGAAAAGACACAGTCCTTTTCCTTCTCTGCCCACCCCGCCTGACTCCGTGCTGTGATCCTCATTTTTGACATTCTTTCCTGCAATTATGTGAATGCTTGAAGCAGTCAAGCCTGCGAGCTGGAGAATAAGAGTTGGCCAGCCTCTGCACTGCGAGCCATTGATGGGTTACAGGGTCCCCAATGAAATTCGGTGATGGCAGACGTGTCATGTGGGGCATGCTTGTCTAGTTGTCCCTATAAATGATGCACGCACCATGCATCATTTATAGCCTTTACAGAATGCGGCAGAGAAGCGATACTTTCCTTTTCTCGCTTGTCTTTCTTCAATATTGTAATGGAGGAAGCAAGCAGCTATTACAGCTATACAGCGCCATTCACATGGTGACGTATGCGCCTACAGCCAATAAAATGGCATCATTTTTTTATGCCTGCTGGGAGACCTTTTTTGTGGCCAAAATAGTAAATATCGCGGCCATCGCGCTTGTCAGCTGATTTCGCGATTTGTTCGTGAATTATGGAATCGCCAGATGCTGGAGGGTCTGTCTTTAGCACTTCACTGTACAACAATGTACTCCTATCTACAGCACCCGTCTTTACTCTATATCACCGTTCAACACTCTACTCCACTCGATTACACTGTACGCAACTCCCTCTATGCCCCTCTATCCCACTTTACTATAATCTACTCTATGAGAGACTACTCCACTGTACCACACTAATGCACTCAATGCCACTCCACTGTATGCTACTCTATGGCACTCAACTCTACGACAGTCTATGCCACTCCACTGTTGCATACTCTATCACATTCTATTATACTCACCTCCACTTCACTGTACAACACTGTAAACCACTCTGTAGCACTCTACTGAGCCCCACTCTACAACACTTTCTAACAGTGTACAATACGCCAGCCCACTCCAGTGTAACACACACCACTCCAATCTACAACACTTTACTTCAATGTATGCTACACCAGACCATTCTACTCCACCATCTACTCCACTCCACACCAATCTGCTCTACAAAACACTACTCCACTGTTCTCCATTTCACTCTACTCCACTGCACAACACTTTCCCCCACTCAATGGCACTGTACGACACTCCTCTCAACACCGCTCCACTCTACCACACTCTACTCCACTCTATGCAACTCCATTCTACAAGACTCTACTACTTTTTGTGCCACTATACCACACTGTACTCCACTCTGTGTCCAGACACTACTCTGTTGAACCCTCTAATCAACTCTGTGCCCCCACACATCACTGTAAAATACACTACTCCGTTCTTTAACACTTCCCAACACTGAACAACACACCACTTCACTGTACTGTACAGGATGCCACTCCAATTTACTCAACTGTACGCCACGCCTGCCACTGGCCTAGAGGGGCCTCATTTACAAACTTTTGGTGTAGGGCAGCACTGCAAGCCGTCTTGCTGCTCTGCCCCATGGCAAAAGAAAAGGGCAGGAATGCAACATATCTATGAGATACAGCACATTCATGCCCTCTTCCCCTGCTCTGGTGCACAATTGGCTGCCATGCGCCAATGCAGGCACGTGGTGCAAGGGTGTCCGCGTTGTGGGAATAATTGTTTTTGCGTAGGAAGGGACACCTTCCTGCACAAAAACAATCAATGGAGGCGATTTCCTTCTTCTATGTGTGCTGTGGAATTCAGCACACATAGAAATAGGAAAAATCGAAGAGAAATAAAGTTATTTCTCCTTGTTACGCCTCCCATACACCTCCCCTGGGAGGCACAGGCTTTTGATGCATTTCCAGATTTACAGAACATAAATCTGGGAATGTGTTAAATGCCATGGGTGTTACGTGGGAGCACCCACCATAACGCCCATGGCATGCCTCCCCATCGCAGTGTGAGGCAACGCAGCCCAATTCGCTGGGTGGCTTTACATGGTCTTGTAGATATGGCACTGCACAATGAGCCTTTTGAACATCAATAAATGTGACATTCCGGCTGCGCCCAGGGTCTTGTAAATAAGCCCCTTGGTCTTCATTCACATGTGTCTGCTTGAATCCTTTAATTTCTTGATTTCCTGGAATATACAGTTGAGAGCATATTTATGAGTCCCTTGTGCCGCTGAAGCATCACTTTTTGTGTCCCTTCGGTGGTGCAAATCACAAAATCATATCTATAAGGCCATGCAAAACCACTATGCGTGGCTTTGAATGGCCTCATATATATGGAGTAAGGCAAGGCAGAGCATATCGCTGTGTTGCTGTATTCTGTGCTCAGGAGGCGTTCCATGGGCATTGGGATGGGTTTTCCCAAACAGCACCCATGGATTTTGACACTTCCCCAGATTTACGAGCGCATGTAAACCTGGGAAAGCACCAAAACCTTAAGCCTCCCAAAGTGAGGCGTAATGAGGAGAAATTACTATTTCTCCTTGTTTTTTCCTCATTTTATTGTGCTGCATTCTGCAGCACACATAGAAAGAGGAAAATGCCTCTTAGGATGGTTTTGCCAGAAGGGTGCTCCTTCCTATAGAAAACCCATCCTGCCGACAACAAAGGCACCCTTATACAATGGTGCAAGGGTGCCTGCGTTAGCGCTAGTCTGCAGAAATAGCGCCAGCGCTGGGGGAAAGGACAGGAATGCACAGTATTAGATAAATACAGTGCATTCCTTCACATTGACTTAGGGCAGCACAGTAAGGTGACTTGCTGCGCTGCCCTATGTCAAATCCTCATAAATGCGGTCCTTGGTGCTAGAACAGTCTTTCCTCAATCTTCAAGATCACAGCTTTTTTCAGCTGTGCTCCTTGAGAGACAAACAGTTTAGCTCTCACTGGTTGTATTTCAAAAACCTGTGCAGTTCTAACTTTTTGAACACCACATTTTGCATTACACCCTTTAAGTTTAGGAATCACAGTAACTCTTGTGGAATGATTAGCACATGCACATGTATGAATTAACGTAGGTTGTTACAATGTTCTTGCTACGAATCACAGTAACTCTTGTGGAATGACCAGCACATGTATGAATAAACGTATGTTGTTCGAATCAATTTTCTTGCTACTTTCTTAGGCTTATGCCATTATTTCTTGTTTAGCATTCTGTAGGAATTTCTCAGGATCCCTGCATCTAGGTAACTGGTTGAAACTGACCGGTAAGCATGCCGTGTGTCCAAGTAATTGTCATCCCCTAAGCAAGCAGGAGTGGATGTATGACGATACAACGTGATCATTTAGATCGCGGTACATTACATTGCGGTTTTTACAACGCAAGTCGTTACAACGACTTGCGCTGGAGGGCGCTGGACTTAGGAATAGTATGATTTACTATTCCAACTCCAGCCTACGTAACAGTAGGGAAGGTGTTGGAATAGTAAATCACACTATTCCTTAGTCTAGAGCGCCATCCAGCGCAAGTCGTTGTAACGACTTGCGTTGTAATGACAGCGAAGTAAATGTATTTCGGTGTTTTGACCGCGTTTAAAGGTCGTTCGCCAGCAGGAGTTTCTCCTCTGGCTGCGCATAGTTGGTGATTAATACTCATTTTAGAGATTGTATACTGTTTTTTCCATTGGTATATGCTGTTTATATTTTTTTGAAGATATGTAATAGCTTCCTACCCCTAACTGTAATCCGTCTTCGTATTTTGCCTTGCTATTTTGTATTGCTGTTGCAGCCATTACTGCACCTCTTTACCAGAGTGTCTGATATATTTGAATCCTTAGCCAATGCAATGCTTTTTACTAAAAATCATGTTTTGAATCCCATAACTACCTTGCTACTGTTCACTAAATGTAGGACACAGATTTACTAAATATTTGGGCTGGCGCCTGAATGACACAAAGCATTACAAAGAGCAGGCAATGGCAGCAAAGGATTAACTTTTAAAAGGATAATCTAGTTTGCACCAAGGTTGATCTTCAGGCAGCGCCAGAACTCTCTCCTCTTGTGCAAATTTAATGTTAATGCATGTACGTGGAATGTCAGGGGTACACCAGCACAAAAAACATCGGTTTTGTCATGAAGCTAGATCTGAGAATGTAGCATAAAATGGTTTTGCCCCAACTCCGATCACCAAGTAAAAGCAGGAATAAGCAAGGGGTCAGGCAATATCCTAAAAAATATATCTCACATGTCTGACCAATGTGCTGTTATTTACATGTAAAATGTTGAACTTGATGGTTTTCAATGATGGAGTGGAGTAAGGAAACCTTTGAGGGTGCCTCCTGCAAGAGATAGTGAAGGGGGCCCATCACAATACCATTACACCCCTGCCTTGAGAACAAATTCTAGGTTAGATGCTGCTAGTTTACCTTTGCACCACAGCAAAGTGTCACAGAGAACTGCCAGTTGCACTGTGAGTGCCATTGGCAGGCAAATTTTACTAAATCTGGTTCAGCAATATTTGATGACTTTAGTACAACACAATGCTGCAATATGTTTTACAGGGTTACATTGCGTCAAGGACTGCATGTGTGGACATCAAGAGAGCTTTCATCTGTGCAACACTTGGGATTTCCTGGCAATCAACTAGTGTATTGATGATGTACGCGCTAGGACCCTTGCGGTTCTGGGCTGACTCTGAACAGGTGTTAAAGTGTGGTTTGCAGAAGTATGACGTTACTGTGAAGAGTGCGATTGTACGTTGGAGAATAAAGATAACTATGAATCAGCACAGTGTGTGGGTAGTTCAAAGAGAAATCAAGTGTGTCCCGGCAGAAAGTAAAGATGGATGCCAGAACATTCCAGAAGTACTCTAGCCACGCCCACAAAGCAAAAAGCAGCATCAGCTACAAGTAGAAACCAAGTAAAGTTGATTATCACTAAATTTGTTGTATAAAGGTTCTTCAATGTCGTTATCAAGTACTGATGAAGAAGATGGATGTGCACTGATAATATCTACCAAATAGATATTTGGTAGATATCTATGTGGGGCGAGCCACATGTAAAAAAATTAGAAACTTCAAGAAAACACACCAAACTAAGCAGAAAACATAATTTGGACACTGTCCTAAAATCACATTAAAAGTGAATGATTACCCAATAACTATCATAGACAGTGTTGTGTTGATTAATATCATGCCAGTGGAAATATTTAACACCATGTACCCTGTGCTATGTACTTGGGCAACTTCTGAACCCTTACAGAGTCAAGGGTAATTCACAGCGACCATGCGGCATAAAAGGATGTCAGTGCAAGCCACCATACATGTTCTACAAGGAACTGCATCAAGTTCATGTATGTTAAGCTTAGCCACCGCTTCTGATATGAGATTGATATCCCTTAATTACAACATCAGTGCTCAGTCTGAAATCATGAACCATTTCCCGTCATTATTTCATGGTTTGAGACGACTAAAGAACATTAAAGTGCAGTTGCACATTAATGAGGACAGTCACCCTGTTGCCCAGAGGGACCTCAGAATTGCTTTTCATTTTCAAGAAGCTGTAGAAAAAGAGCTAAAAACATTACTAAAACATGACATCATTAAACCTACACCATGGGTTTCAGCCAAAGTCATTGTAATGAAAAAGGACAATAACAGAGCGGTGAGTATTTGTGTTGCTATGTGCCAGGCAAACATGGTCATTGAGTGGGAGAGACATCCTGGTCCTCACAGAGCAGACATGATCATGCAATTGAACGGAGCTAAAGTATTTTCCCATTATGACTTTTTTTTTTTCTTTTTGTTTAACACATGTAAACATCTTTATTGCTTGATTAATTAAAATCATTGCAATCACAACATCTTCACATCTCAATCTTAAAACCAGATTAATCATAAAAAAATTCATTACAGACAAAACATCTTCCCTTCACATAAAAACTGTCCCATATGTACAAGTTAAAAACTTATCAGTAAACTCAGATCTAGCCTCCCAACATCATTAATTACATAGTCATATTGCACATTTTAATTTTTTGAAATATCGGTATGCGCAGCATAATATTTCCTTGTGCATAGCGGAAAAATAACTACTAAATAACCATTGATTTCTACTGCAAAACATAATACATATTGTATTACTAAGTGTTAATAATAAAGTGCAAAACTAACTGAGACAGGGAGGTTTCTATTATACATTTAGTGCACAAATTACATTTCAAAGTGCTAATGTGCAATTATTGCAACAACATCATATCAAAACAATAATAAAGTGCATCAATTTACTAAAAAGTCTAATGTGCAATTATAGCAACAACCGTCATATAAAACAAGATTAAAATGCATCAATTTACTGTGTGGTGACACTTCCATCGTTACATTTCAGATTGTCACCCTCACAACATAATATTCAAATGATAAAAGTATGGACCGCATAGCACTATTAGTCGGCAGCCACACAAATAGTAGAGAACTACCTTATTATATCAGACATTTTTCAGCTGCCGATAAAAATTTTACCAGTTGACATAGTAATGGGATCGATTCACCTGATAGTGACATGATTAAAGCCTGACGAGCAGATCTTACCCCGCTCACCTGAAAAAATGGTCTCAAAACTGTACGTCGGAGATTAATCAAATTGGGGCATACACACACTATATGGATTAGTGTTTCCTGTGGCCAACCACAAAGTCTACAGTTAGAATCCGACCACTGCATGATCCAGGATTGCGTGCCCTCCTTTGTTGGGTTTAATCCCATGCGTAACCTTAAAAACTTATTTTTAATCTTCGCTGAAAAGAAGACATTCAGATACGGCTGAATACGCAGGGATTGGTATGTATTAATCACATACCATGCATAATTTTTCTCAGCTAGTGCATTTTTATCCAATCTAAGCGATTCAGCTTTAATATGCTTTTTAAAACTAACTTGTAATTGGGCATTTTCAGATCTTGCAGTTCAATTTGCAGGCCGATGTCTCTTATGGAAGTTAAAATGTAAGATCTCCATTTAGCTGCGTAAACAGACTTGTCTATTTCTTGCCAACAAATAGCCCCTAGGGATGCGGGTGCTGAAGTTGACAATGCAACCATACATTTAATAAAAGCTCCTTTTGATACTAGGCTCTGTCTCTGGAGACCAAACTCCAATCTTATTCCTGCCTGACACACTGATTTGGCAATCCCAAAAATTGCTTTGAAGACCTTAACGACCAATAGGTCAAGAACCTTCACATCTTTACCTCTAGTAATAGGAGAACCATATATGAGGGTTGGTTGTAATTTGGCTTTGATTACTTTGAAAATAAAATCATGTGATTGACAGTTCAATGATTTTTTCAAACATTTACAAGCATGGATTAAGGTCACAGCCTTAGCCCTTAGATCCTTAAGATGAAATTTAAAAGACACACGGTTATCAAACACCACCCCTAAATATCTATACGTCTTAACAACATCAATTATACCTGCTCTGGCCTTCCAGAAAGTAAACTTCTGTTTAACTACACCAATTTTCATCACTTTGGTTTTTTGGACATTCAGTTCAAGGCCATTCTGTTGAGTATAGTCCTCAAAGGCGGTAATAAGTCTTTGTAGGCCGATAGGAGTATGACTCACGAGTATAGTATCATCGGCATACTGGAGGTAACTAATTTGCACCCCCCCCATCCTAGGGACATGCCCATTAACAACCTCCAAATGCAGGGAAAGATCAGATAAGAATAGATTAAATAGACAGGGGGCAAGAACACAACCCTGCTTTAGGCCATTATATGTCCTAATCTTCCTTGATAACAAGTTGCCATCGCCCAATTTAACTTGGACCCAAGTATCTGTATACAAAAGAATGATAGCCTTCAACAATTTACTTGAAATGCCACTATCTAACAGTTTTTTCCATAACAAATTTCGTGGCACAGAGTCGAAGGCTGCCTTAAGATCAATAAAAGCAATATATAAATTTTGTTTATTTAAGGCAGCCCTCTCCGCAAGTAGGGTTTGTGATGGTGGATTGTCCTTTCCGGAAACCAGTCTGATTAAAGGGAATAATGCCCTCCTGCGTAGCCCAATCTTCCAATTCTATTAAAAGAGTAGAAGCGAACACCTTTGCATCGACATCAGTAAGTGAAATTAATCGATAGTTAGCGGGATTAGCCACCGGGCCGCTTTTATAAATGGGCTGCAGTATGCTGCCTTGCCATGATTCTGGAACAATCCCCAATGTCAATACTTCCCTAAATAGATTATGCAAAACACCTGCCCACATGTCACTATTAACACGAAACATGGCATTAGGTAGCCCATTAGGTCCAGGGGCACCATTTGCTCGAAGCCCTCTTAACAGGGTCAATATCTGATTACAACTCGGAATTCCCAAGTCAAAATTTGGATCAGGACTGGAGTCAATAAGATGATCTATAGAATTCAACTCCAGACACTCACCATTCCCTACATTGATTGGTAAAATAATATTTCAACACATCCAACCAATCCATCGGTTGATTTTCCATCTGGACCGGTGCGCCATACAAATTGGTTATAAACGTGACCCAACAAAATTCTGTTATATTTACAGAAAAAGCCCTACAGCCTCCCCTTTCGAGCTTATTAATAATTGACCAAAATGTTTTCGCATTATTTTGCTTTGAGGCGGATAATAAACTATTCCATAGCCCAGTTTGATGTTTAAGTTTGGTTTTCCAGACTTCTTGTTTATAGGACTTCTTAAGTTCCTTCAGATTTTCTTTATTCACTGAATAGGTCTGGCAAAATCTATGAGCGTACACAACCCTAACTGCTTTGTTAAGTGATTTCTTTAACTTTTGTAATTTGGGGGGAACCATAATTTTTGTGGATTCAAATGGGTATTAATTTTCCTGATCTTGCTGGCTGCAAATTTCCCCACAAGGGACGTTGTAATATAGTCCCATTTGTTGATCATATTCATATCGTCTTGAACACCCAGGTCACATTCCTTAATCAATACCTCAGCTGTTTGCATAATCTCCTCCTCTTTGGCTAAATGCCATACCAGCCTCCTCAGGTTATATGCAGAGCATGCCACATTGGGAAGATCATTAGATTTAGAGTGACTCTTAACAGGAAAATTAAATTTTACAACCTGGGGATTATGATCACTTTCTGGCCTACAGATTACCTTATAGTCATACATATTTGATCTCAAATTGTCTGAAATATATGTATAATCAATGATTGAACATTGTTTGGAATTCTTAAACGTGGGAGTGAACCTGGATTTTTCTTTTAACTGGCTAACTCCAGCCTCAGACATAATGTCACAGCATTCTTTTGCCAGACCTCCAAACATACAATTAAAATCTGAGAACCGGCTTAGTTGCAAATTAAAATCACCTGATACTATTAAACCAGCATCTGGGTATTGAACTATTAATGTGCTCAGTACATCCCGCAGGATATAAATCTGTGCAGACTTATTTTTACTGGCACTCAAATACACATTAAGAATAATTATACTTAAATCAGTGGTATCTACCAGAAGGCATTGTAGCCAACCCAGGTTGAAATCTACCACATCCACTGCTAGATTTAAGTCGGCCGCAATATAACACGCCAATCCACATTTTGCCCGTACAAATTTTTTAGTTTTTACTGCCGGAATACTATATTCATTAAATCCAGACAAAGGGGTCATTTGTTCGCACCACGTTTCTTGGAATAATACAAATGAAAATAAATTTAAGAATAATATTGTATCTGGGTCAGACAATAAATGGTTTAATCCGTGGACATTCCAGGAGCATAAACTTATTTCATTTACAGTAACATCCGGAGAGCCGGTTATTCAATTACTATCTACACGGGTCACCTTTGCCAATGATGCTGGCAGCCAAGACCAGTCCTCCATTCGCACATTATTTTTGGGTAGCCACTCACAGAGCCGACCACCTGCTTGGGAATTGGTGATCAACAAACCAGAACTGCAAGATTGATTATTTAATGGACCCGCTGCTCCTCTGAGTACAGGTTTTGGCTTCTCGTTTACGACTGTTTTGCAACCTTTATCCGCCTTAAGGGCCAACACCTTCAAAATCGGGGGATATTGTACACTAGCCCAGATCTCAACCTTAATTCCACATTCCATGAAATACAAACTTGATCCTAAAATCTTAGTAACAATATCATTTGAGGACCAAGTTGTAATAGTAGACTCTCGAAGAGTGTTGGGTTGCACATGTTTAAACTGTACTGACAACAAATCAATGGATTTAATAAACGCTAATTCCGGAATAGTAGAGCTAATTTTCAAGATTAAACCCCGATTGAGGCTATCATAAAACCCCTGGGATTCATACAGGGGATGCATTACTAGTTTGGTGTCCCCATTTCCACCGCTATACTCTTGTCTGCCACACAGGAAGCCTGATATACCTAAGTTACTATTTTTAGATAGAATTGATTTAGAAGATATATTTAATGGAGATAGACTCTGGGCATTAGTAGAATCTAACATTTCCACAGCATTTAACCGCTTCAGGGTATTGACAACTTGTTCTTTGGGCAAAAATCCTAGCCCCGGCGGTTTATTGTCCAACCTAGGCACCCCATCATTACTGCAACTATAATCCTGTCTGCCACACAAGGAGCTTAATATACCTGAGTTACTATCTTTTGGCAAAGTAGATTCAGAAGATATTTTTAATGGAAATAGGCTCTGGGCATTGGTAGATATATTTAATGAAGATAGAGTCTGGGCATTGCTAGATTCTAGCATTTCTACAGTATTTAACCGCTTCTGGGTATCGACAACTTGTTCTTTAGGCAAAAATCCTAGCCCCTGGGGTACATTTTCCAACCAAATCACCCCTTCATTACTAATAACTTCCAGATCCGATTTTATTAAGCCATTTGGTTTAAGAACATCATTATTACTACCATTTACAGATCCCTGATCATTATCCCTCAAAGGTAGCGGCAATATTATAGAAGAATCCCCCCCTGCTTCTACACCCACCGGAGATAAACATTTCTTAACAACTGGTTTGAATATAGGGTAATAATCTTTGGGTTTTGCTGCTTTAGCTACTAAGGCAGCTGACCTCCAGGCCTTATTCCGCACTTTCCGCAACCTTTTCCTTGAGCGTTTGGATAACAGGGGGCAATCACTTCGACTATCTCGACTATCTCCAGAACTTGAGCACAAGGGTTTAGCAATACTCAATGATTTCCCATTCTTGGTTCCGTGCAAGACATGACTATCTTCTAAATGTATGTCTGCACACAGACTAACCTTAGCCTCCCCGTCTACATCCTTTAAAAATCCAGAGTTATCAGAACCCACCTTTGCCGCAACTTCTTGATGCTTCTTGTTTTCACAACATTCATTATCACCCCCTTTCTTATTACAAACCAAATTTCTATCCAAAACAGGATTCCCTGCAATTTTTTTAACTTCTTTCACAAGGGAACCTACAATTTCTGGGAGGTCAGACATTTTATCCAAAATGTGAGAACATGTGCATCTTATCAATTGATCATTAACCTCAGTCTGGGCCTTAACCACCAATCCTGTCAGTGATTGTAGTTTTGAGTCAATACCGGCCACATAGAGTGCTAAGGTATTTAAAAGATCCACCTGGATTTCAAGTTTATTCGAATGGTAGTCAAGTGCGCTTGTTATAACATTCATTGTATTTAACAAACTTTTCCATACACCAATATCATCTGCACTTTTATTTATTAAAGTATGTGCTGCAATATTGGGTAAAACATCATATTTGTCCAGGAATGAAAGATCAGCAGGGTTCACTGAATCATCAGGCTGACCTAGAATGGGATCAGCAAGATTCAGTGAAATATCAACTTGCCCTTGAGTCTGAGGACCCTGATGATTGTTTATAATTTCATTTTTTACAGGAGTTAAAATTGCATGATCATCTAGAACCTGATCATCACCACATATCCCTGGACCAAATATGCCTAATATATTCTTGTCATTTGTTATCTCAAAAATAGACGTTCCTAGGTTCCCACTTTCCTTGTCAACCCCAAGTACAGGCATCTCAGGTATCAAAAGGACTTGGGACACTTTGTTAACCTGCACATCTCCAATACAGATAACAGAGGCATCGCTATCATTCAAGAGCATAGTACAGCTTGATAAGTCCAAAAAAGTATTCACTGACTGTTGTTCAACTTTTACACCAAGCTGTGACCCCACCTTTATATGATCCTTTATTGGGACAGCATGGACTTGTGCATTAACTACCATTTTATACGATGATTTTTTCGCAGCAGATGTATCCTGATTTGATTGTACTGGTTGTGTTGATTGTGTAGGGCCGAACAATTGGTTTCCACTATCTCTCAACTCCTCCCTGAAGAGGGTAGTGTCCTCAAATACAACTGGATCTTTAATCAAAATTTCTGACACGGAGGGCATGATGACATCACCATTACATTCATTTTGAATGACACCTTTATTTATAAAGAAATCCTTAATACTTGGCTGAAAGGAGGTGGTCCCCCCTCCACCTCCAACAGAGAATGGATTGCTAATTTGCCCCACTGCCTTCACAACAATCCCCCGGGCTTGAGTTTAACCCAGTTTTACCCTGTACATTCTCGTCGGCTGACTCACTTGCCTCCAGGGGATTCTTTTTGGAGCAAGTTAGCATTTTCCTGGCAACTCTCCGCCTTTTTTGTAACTGTTCCTGGAGTTGCGCTTGACCCCTAACGCGACCAGATCTCATAGCGTAGCCAACAGTCGCCAATGAGTACACAGAGGAAATGAAAGACTTAAATTAAAATATCTCTGGGAAGAACACTCAGTCAGTTAACAAATTATATGGAATACCGCCACTTCCTTCAGGAGGTCTTATGATCTGTTGGTGTTCTTGAAGGGAAAGGATTCCTACGTTTTCTTATGTTTTCCTAGGTACCAGTGTAGTCCTGTGAAGTCCCCTGTCTGCGGTCACACTGTCACTGTCCCAGATGACCGTAAACTCACCGTAGGCTCACTGGCCACACCCGCAAGTCACACCCGGTCTCATTCCACCGAGGGGGTTCACCCCTCTTCTACACTTCCACCTTCCTATTTGCTCCCGCTGCTCACACCCGACACGGCTACCAAGAACACTGCGGGAGGGCACTGCAGGGAGCAGGGAGGAGGCGAAATTCATCCGCAACTCACTCTTGGCCACCCGAGGCCACCCGAGGCTTGAAGATAATGATTACTTCTCGGGCCCCCACTGTGCACGGAACAGCAGAACAGCAGGAAACAACGAGCCACGAGCTGGAAACTGGGAGGTGAGGTGAGGCGCAAGGCAGCAGTTCGGCGTCTTCCTCGTCTTCCTCACCTTCCTCGTTCACCGAAAATCACCGAAAATCAGCGTGAAAACCTGGAGAAGAATCTCTGATCTCCCTGCTCTGTGAATTATGACTTGAATAATGGATGCAATCAGCTCGTGCTAGAAGAAAACTGCAGATACATTACTACTTTTTCGACTCATGTTGGTTTGTTCAGATACAAGAGACTGAGTTTTAGGGTGTATTTAGCTTCTGAGATATTCAGGTTGGGATTCACTGAGTGATTCATCCTGTCATGCATGCTTTCAATTGCAGTGATGAAGCACATTTTTTGAAAAAACACAGGAAGAACACAGCAAAGCCTTTACCCAAGTGTGCCAGCTACTTACTGATGCAGGTCTCACTCTGAATGCAGTGAAGTGTGAGTTTCACAAAAACAAACTCAAATTCATTGGGCACATATTCTCTGATGGGGGAATGACTCCAGAACCGGACAAGGTGCATTTTCGACCTTGCTGCTTTTGCGCCGGAAAACTCCTTGGAGTAGCTGTGCGCGTTATAAATTGCATAACAAAATTAACAACATAGGTGCAAGCTCTGTCATCCTCTTGGCACCCAAATGATGTTACCAGGCTGCGATCCTTCTTAGCCCTGGCCAGTTAGGGCTCAAGATACATTTGCAACTTTGCTACTGTGCGTGCTCCTTTGAGAGACTTGACACAGCAAAATGTCCCGCTCCAGTGCTTTCATGAATACGATCAAAGTTTCAAAGACATAAAGCATGCGATTGAGAATGCAACTGAAATCGCCTATTTTGACCCCAAGTTACATGCTGAGATCACAGTAGATGCAAGCCCGGTGGGGCTGGGCGCAATCCTTGCTCAACACAATGGTCATCCAGATTCTCTGAGACACATTGTGGCCTATGCCAGTCAAAGTCTATCTGAAACAGAACGTGCCTATTATCAGCTGGAGAAGGAAAGTCTGACTGTAGTGTGGGCCTGCAAACATTTTCATGTATTCCTCTATGGACGATCTACTGTCATAAGAGACCACCAGGCATTGCTTGTTTCGCATCGAGAGGTGGGGGTTAATATTACAAGATTATGACTATGAGATCATACACAAGTTCGAGAAGGATCAAAACCCTGCAGACTACTTTTCACGAGTGCTCTTACATCAACATAGTTCAGCATCCAAGGCGGCTGAATAGTATCTCAATTTTATTGTAGAGTCCAGCACTCCAGCAGCTCTGCCTGTGGAACAAATCATTGCTACCACCAATACAGACAAAGACATGCTTATCATCAAAGACCACATTACAAAGCAAACCTGGAGAAAAAGTACTTGACCCCTTGCCGATGATGTTGAATTCCAAAAGTTCAAGCATGTGCAAGATGAGCTAGCAGTCACTCAAGAAGGAATAATATTGAGAGGCTTGTGAATGGTCATACAGGAGAGTCTATGACAACATGTAATCAAACTGGCTCATGAAGGACACCATGGTGGGGCGTGGCTACGAGGCCAGTGATGGCGGACGCGTGAGCTGGGAGCTCTGCACCAGCCGCGCATATTATCCTGAAAAGCGGCGTCTCTGCCTGGGCCCGGGGGCCTCCTTCATGCTCTCTCCCTGAGCGCAGTTGCTGGAGCTGCGGGCGTGCTGGATTGGGGACTGATCGCCGGCAGGAAACTGCATAATCAGCGAGGTGGCCTGAGCATGGCGGCGGAAGATGGCGGCCGGAGCCCCATAGCGGACCTGCGCCACGATTGCGGCATACTTCCCCGGGTGCCTGAGGAGGGCGGGGCGGACACCCTGGGGTGCCGGCCCGGATAAGAGTACTGGGGACTCCCTATAATGGTGAAAGGACCGCACCCTGGCCGCAGGGGAAACCTGATTGAGTCCTAGGCCCTCGGGTGGGGGCGGAGCTGCGGAGCTCTGGGAGCAAGATGGAGTGAGCACTTCGGCTCCGAGCTACGAGCGGCTTCGTGAAGGGAGAGGATCTGGTGATCGGCTAGTGGGGACTCTGGAAGCCGTTTCATGGGAGCTCCGACCGCCGAAACGAGGAGACATCGACGCAGTGAGTGCGCTCAGCGAGTTGCCGGTCTGATTGCCGGCTGCTCCTGTGAGGCTGCGCTCGGCTGCGGATTGAACCCGCTGTAATTGACTGGCTGGTGCGGCCCCTCTGAAGAGCTGTGGCGGGGGAGTGGAGGCGTTTGAGCGGCTGCAACCTACACCGCATATGTGGCGCTGAGCCGGCGGGGCTCAGCCCGAACTGTATACAGCTTGATTCTCCGCTGGGATTGCAGTCCCTCGGAGTGCTGGGGTGAAGTGGAGGAATAGCCGGCTGGAGCATACTCGTCTGGGGGGACCGCATATGCCCACTCTGTCTCCTTGCTGAGTGCGGGCTCGGGGTGGACCTTCTCCTTGGTTGCTACTGCTCAGAAGACTAGCAGTAGACCCGACTGCCTGGCTGCGAGGGCTGCTTCCCATCAAACTCAGCGGGGAGGCCTCCAGGAAGCCTCCAGTGCAGCTACTTCCCTTTGGGACCTGGAGCAGTTGTGTAGTGGGAGGCCGATTCGCGGACAGTGCGGACACCTCAGTATAAGACAGAACGCAGGTCTATCACTGCCTCAAGTGTGGACCAGTGCTTCAGGGGCACAGAGTTATAGGGAGACGTTACCCTGGGAGTGTAAGGGACTGGGCAAGAGCACTGGGGCAGTGAGCATGGCTGAGTGATATCGCCAGGATAGAGCACTGGAGATTGCCGAACCTGAGCGGGCCGTGGCGGCTCCTTGTCCACAAAGAGCGGGCCGAACGAGATCAGAGGTCGTACAGCATACCGCGCTGACAATGGGGAAGCCCAAAGCAAAACCGGTGGGGCCTTCCTCGGACCAGGTTGATACTGTCCCTGAATCCACACCCACGGAGCAGGGAGGAGATTCGATGGAAATACCAGTACAGCAGCAGTATGCCCTGATCCTGGAGGCAATAGCCGACACTAAAGCGACACTACACCAGGACATCGCCTCGGTCGCGGTGGGACTGGGTCTGCTGCGAGCTGAGCACAGCAAACTATCGGATCGGGTGAAAGGCACCGAGGAGACACTAGAAGAGCTGGTCCCGGCACAAAGGGCCCTGGCTGCAAAAGTGGAGGACCTCTCTGTTAGAATGATGGCGATGGAACGCAGGGCAGAGGACGCAGAGGGACGCAATCGTCACAACAATGTGCGAGTCCTGGGGTTGCCGGAGGGAATTGAAGGGCAGGACATGATATCCTTTCTAGAGAAGTGGCTGTCGGAGGTGGTAGCTCCTGGGGGCCTATCGCAGTTGTATACCCTGGAAAGGGCCCACCGGGTGCCCAACAGACCACCAGCTCCGCGAAGACCGCCAAGACCAGTGGTTGCCAGGCTTCTTCACTATCGAGACAGGGATCTGCTGCTCAGGAAAGCTCGCACCGAGGGGCCGTACACAGTTGAAAATTGCAAGGTGTCCTTGTTCCCGGACTATACAGTGGAAGTTCAACGTCGACGTGCTTCCTTTTTGGAGGTCAAGAGGGCGCTGCGGGATGAGGGCATACTATACTCACTAATGTTCCCGGCTAAATTGCGGATCATTCTCGATGGGAAAACGCATTTTTGCGACAATCCTAAAGCTGCCTGGGACTGGATCGAAACCTACAGGATGGAAGGACATGCTAAGCCTCGGACTACACAGCCTGTGGCGGTCGTGACTGAATCTTGGAAACGAACCCGGAGGCGGCAGCGGCGAAGGGCCACGAAGAAACCAAGTCCGTCACGGACAGCCGCTGAGAGAGCAAACGCATTGCAGACGGTAGCTGAGATGCTGCGAACTGAACCCTTGACGAGAGAGAAAGGCTCGGACTCTCATCGGGGTACTTAGGAATCGGGTTCGGATACGTCGCTGAGTGGACATAAGAGCCTGCCTGAGGTGACGCCACAGACGGCGGACAATTTCTTTGGCTGAGCAAACGAACATTCCTGCTTCTTCATCCCCCTCTGGCTCCGGCTCTGTCCTTTTCTTCCTTTGTCCTGGCTTCTTCTCTTTCGTGCTATTTCTTCTTCCTTTTCTTCTTTTCTGGTTTTCTCCCCCCCTTCTGGCCTTTGGTCCCCCGGTCTCTGGGATTTTTTCCTAGTCTGGATCAGACTCCGTTGAATGCGGGGGTTGCCTTCTGGCGGGGGACGGGGATCTGGGGGGGGCTCCCGGGCACGGGGGGCAACGGTCCTCCAGGCTGTAGAGGCATGAGACCCACACTGCAATATCACTAGCTATTTGTGGCTCTGGTTGTGCTCCCTAGTAGGCCCTTGGTTGGTTGCCTAGGACCTAGTTGTCTTGTCATAAGATTGTGCTATGCACTGGTTCTGTAAATTTGGGCAGCTGACCGTTGTCAGTCCGCTCATAGGAGTGGGAGTTACTAGTTTGGGGTTGTTGTTTGCTACCAGGAGGTCCATGAGAATGTCCGGTACTGTTGCCATGGGCGGGAACCCGGGCGCGAATTCCCTTATAGCCAGATGGCATCACAAATAGTCAGATCACAAGGGTTCAAGTTCCTTACATGGAACATACGGGGTATGGGTTCCCCTGCCAAGCGCTATTCCATATTGAATTATTTACGCCACAGAGGGGTCCACGTGGCGCTGTTGCAGGAAACCCACCTTACGGAAACGGAAGCAGGGAGACTGAGACGTAGATGGAGGGGGCAGCTTTACGCTACTGCCTATTCTGCATTTGCTAGGGGCGCACTGGTGTGGATTCGGCCAGGTGTTCCTTTCCAACTCACTCGGAAATGGATAGACACAGAGGGAAGGTTTGCTGTTATACTGGGGAAACTGGCAGGAAAAGAGATAACAATTGGGAGTGTGTATGCCCCCAACAGAGATCAGATCCCTTTCCTGGAGCGGCTTTCTGGGACCTTGGCTGGAGTGGATAATGCTGCTTGGATCCTAGGCGGTGACTTTAACTGTGTGTGTGATGTTGACTGGGATAGGTCTACCCCCCCCTTGCGTGGCACCTTGGCCTTCAATACAGCACGGGGACTCAGGAGATGGGCAGAGGGATGGGGATTAGTAGACATTTGGAGACTACAGAACGTTCAGCAGAGAAGCTATTCCTACTACTCCCACCTGTATGACCTACACACACGACTGGATATTTTTTTTGCTCTACCACACTTACCCACATGTGCTCAGGGACAGAATATCTGGGAAGGGCCATCTCCGATCATAGCCCCTTGCTCATGAGCTTCACTCCTACCCCCGAGAGAACCCCAATTCCCACATGGAGGTTAAACCCCACCCTGCTTGAAGATGAAGGGTTTAAACAGATACTGGCGGCAGCATTGGTCACCTTCTTCGCTGAGAATCAGGGTACATCCAGCTCCCCGTTAATAGAATGGGAGACATTCAAGGTGTTCACACGGGGGCACTGCCTAGGACAATCGGTAGGCTTGCGGCAAGGGATTGCTGCAGAACTGGGAAAGATAGAGTTGCAATTACAGGAGGCGGACGGGGAGTTGGCGAAGGGCGCAGCTGTCCATGATAAGATAGCGGAGCTTAGAAGTCACTACAATACTGCTTGGGATAGACTACGGATATTGGATCTCAATAATTACAGGGTGTGGCAACATGAGGAGGGGGGCAAAGCAGGTAGATTGCTGGCTTGGCTGGTTAGGGCCGAATGCCATTAATGAAGCTTTTCGGACCTACTATGCAGCCCTGTATCAGCAGCCGCGCATGGTTCCGATGGCGGCGATACTGACGTACTTGGAGGTGCTGAGACTGCCGGGCTTGGAGGACAATGTCGTTGACTCCCTGGCTTCACCTATTAAAGCGGGAGAAATTAGGGAGGCAATTAAGGGGATGGCGCGGGGGAAAACACCTGGGCCCGATGGCTTACCAGCGGACTTTTATTTAACCTTTATCGATATTTTGGCCAAGCAATTGGAGCTGCTCTATGCATCTTCACTGGGGGCTCATAGTCTTCCACCTACTGCTAGGGAGGCGCTGGTGATCCCTTTACCTAAAACCAAGACGGTACACCCGAATGTGACAGATTTCCGCCCATTATCCATGCTAAATACTGATTTTAAAATTTTAAGTAGAACGCTGGCTTCCAGGCTCCTGGCGTATATGCCGCGTTTGATTCATACTGATCAGAATGGTTTCATACCCTCACGCTCTACGTCTAATAACCTGCGAAGGTTGTACAATGTCATGTTCCATAACGATCTTGGGGATTATCCAGATGCAGTTGTAATGTCACTCGACCTCGAGAAGGCTTTTGACTCCTTGAGTTGGGATTTTTTAATAGCGACAATGAACAAGATGAAGATGGGTGAGGGCTGGGTAAACTGGGTCCGCTTGTTATACACGGACCCAGGTGCTCGCGTCCGCACTGGCGCTATCATATCCACACCTTATAATGTCTACAGGGGAACGCGGCAGGGTTGTCCCCTGTTGCCACTCCTGTTTGCCATTGCCATGGAGCCATTGGCTTCACGAATCCGGCAGGAAGGGGAGCGCCTGGGGATTAAACTGGATGGGTCCACCCACATAGTTTCACTCTATGCGGATGATGTGTTGGTATACTTGCGAGATGGGGCTGAGGGGATACCAGAGATACTGCGATTACTGGAGGACTTTGCAGAGCTATCTGGCCTACGGCTTAATAAAAGGAAGACTCATGTGTTTCCGCTCCGTCCCGCCTTATCACGACCCTTGACCCTCCCACCGGAATTCCATTGGGCGCCAGATGTTTTTAAGTATCTGGGGATCAACATTTATCATGCACAGGCCGATTTGCTGGAAGGAAACCTTGGAGGAGCCTTACAGAGACTTCAACAGAACGTGGCCTTCTGGCGTACATTGAAACTTCCTGTAATGGCTAGGGTGGCATTATTAAAGATGGTGATGCTGCCTCGTCTCTTATATTATTTTGTTAATCTACCCGTAATACTACCACGTACCTGGTTTAAGAAATTGGACATGACCGTGAGAGACCTGGTGTGGGATGGTGGCCGAAATAGAGTGTCTTTGCAAACCCTGCGCCTTCCACTAGTGAGCGGTGGCCTAGGGGCACCAGATTTTGAAGCATATTACTTGGCTGCCCAATTGCAATGGTTGGCTCGGTGGCTCGACGGGAGAGGCCTGGAGGCAATGTCGCCTCTTCGCGGCTCAGTAATTGGGACCCTGTTGCCTAGAATGTTGGACAGACATAGAAAGATCAAACCTATGGGAGTCCTACTCTCCGTGGCCATTACCTGTTGGGATAGATCCACGATTCGAGCAGGAGATATGGGACTCTACTCCCCATGTGTCCCCCTTATGGGCTTGCCGCAGGCAGGGCGGGGCCCGCCCCTCACAGGACGTCAGTTGCAGGGCTGGGAGGCTGCAGGACTCCACACAGTGGGGGACTGTTACAGAGATAAGGAATTGCTACCACTGACTGATTTCTTAGATTATCATGAGTTGCCACCTGGGCAATTCCTAACGTACCACAGGATACGAGGTGCTATGAGGGAACTATGGGGCAATGAGACAGCGGAACCGGCCGCACATCCGGTTCTGCATGCGATGGTGACGCTGGGCTCAGCGGGACACTTAGTGAAATGGCTATATCAGGCGCTCATTGAAGTCTCCAGTCGTCCACTGAGCCGATTATGAGAGAAATGGGACGGTATGCTGACAACCCCGCTCACTGATAAAGAATGGGAGCAAGCTCTGGGAGGCCCCAAGAAAGTTTCTCGAAATGCGGCATTTAAATATTTACAATTTAACTGGCTCCACAGAACTTACCTCACGCCGCATCGGTTGAATGTAGCTTTCGGGGGGGTGGACCAGGCTTGTCCTCGTTGCACGCATGCTGACGCGGACTTGGAACACATGCTCTGGGCCTGTCCGAAAATACAACACTACTGGGTGAAAGTGGTAGATACGATTAACATAGTGTTGTCTCTGGGGCTGGTTTGTGCACCAGCGGCTTGCCTGCTGGGCATCTTTCCCAGACCCAAGGCTAAACGGCTGCGGCTCCGATTTGCGGACTTGGCTTTATTACTGGCTAGGAGGCAAATTGCTCTTAAATGGAAATCGCCACAGGTTCCATTGGTGACTAAATGGGAAGATGACTTATCCTGTTGGGCTAGAGCTGAGGAACGAGCCCTGATTAAAGAAGACAGAGTTACCAAGCGTCACAAACCGCTTGCGGAACCCTGGGCAGAAATATTAAAAACCTGGGACACGTGTCATGCACCGATCCTGCCTTCTGATGCTGAGTTGACTGACCCGGAAGCCTAGTCCCAGACACATGCTTGCTCGGACCCGAGAACAGGATAGCACTCCCAAGAAGCAATGCAGGGACCCAGTTCTCAGGGAATTTATGGTGACATTCTGGATAGATGAGTGAGGGGATAGGTGGGGTTGCCCTCTATTGTCTGGATCCCCCCCCCCATGGCTCCGACCACAGAGTAGTATTCGGACATTAGTGTAACTACTTCATATTGAGTCTGACCCCTGGTAGCTGGTTTTCAAGTTTATTATTTAATCATATATACATGCGATGGAACACGAAGTGGGACTTATTATGTTCCATTATCTGTTATAAGATTTTTTCTTTTCTGTCTGTTTTTTTTATTGGGCATCCGTTATGATCTACAATCAACACTGTACAGAATGCTTATATGGAATGCGCTTTTAATCACAGATTTCATCAAACTGTGTCGATAACATGGTTAATGTGGAAAGTTTATTCCCCTAACGTATCCAAGTGCCTACAACGTAGGATTTACCCTGCTCCTCAGTTATGGAAAAGCAAATAGTTTTAATGTTTACTAGTGGACATGTTATAATTGTGTATGTGGATGGTATCCAAAAACAATAGCGATGGTAAATGAGCAGTAACTCGCACGATACGTTGAAAAACTAGATATAAATGTGATTAAAATGTAAACAGGGCAGCTGAGTACATGGCGGTATACAGATTGTGGAATGTTTCTTTGGAAAATATACTAAATGCCAATAAAAATGATGTTTAAAAAATAAAAAAATAAAAAAATGAAGGACACCATGGTATCACAGCCACCAGGAGAGGTCTGCTCGATGAGTGAGTCAAGAAAGTGCTGAAAATGTGTCCCATCTTTAACTGTTTGTTTTCCAAGGTAGCACAGCACCCTGTAACAATGGCTGACCTTCCTGCTCATGCCTGGGAGAGAGTTGCAGTTGACTTCTTTGGGTCTCTAGCTATTGGACATCATCTCATGGTAGTCACTGATGAATATTCGTGTTTTCCTCTGGTTGAAGATCTATCTTCGACAACCCATGACAAAGTCATAGAACTGCTTAATGACATCTTTGCAGCGAAGTCCTCAAATCTGACAATGGCCCACCGTTCGTTCAGTAGCAAGGAGTTCAAAGAATTTCTTGCCCAACTCAATGCAAAACATCAAAGGAGTACACCCCTCTTACTCAAGCTAATAGTGTCATTAAGCAATTCATGGACACCCTCGAGAGGGAGATTCGATAATTGTTGATGGAAGAAATCGATCTGAACCAAGCCCTGTGTCAGGCCCTAGGGGCCTATCGATCAACTCCTCACTCCACGACTGCTGAGAGTCCAGCCTCCTTGCTATTTGGGAAAGCCATCAGAACAAAACTACCTCAATGGACAGCAGATCGACAAGTGAATGTGGACAAGGTTCACCAATGCTATTCAGAAAAGCAAGATGAAATAATATGCCGACTAGCGCCAGTGTGCCCAGGTAACAGTCTTTGACAAAGGAGACTGGGTTCTGGTTAAACAGAGACAGAAACAGAAAACAGACACTCTATTTGAAGCTGACCCATAGAGGGTTATAGCGTGCAAAGGACACATGGATGCAGTACATCGTCCCAGAAAGTATATCATGTGGGACTGATTGCATTTTAAACAGCTACCGCAACAGCTGTCAAATCATGAAACTACATGTTCCTTGCGGTTCTAGGCATACTCTGAACATGAACTGTGTAATATGCTGGGAGGTGTTAAGGTGTTGTTAGAGGAAGTAGGATGTTATCATGCAGCGCGTGATTGTATGTTGGAGAATAAAGACATCTATGAATCAGCTCTGTGTGTGGCGTAGTTCATTTACATTCTCCAGGGCTGGGAACGATACTACATAATCCAACATACTTTTATTTAGAGTAGTAGTTCCTTAACCTTTTGACTCCCTTTTGACTCCTTAACCACAGACTCCCAGTGAATCACTACTGGCAATTGAAGACCCCACTTAAACTCTTTGAGCCCAATTCACAATAGTAAACTGAGTCGAAGGTCTAACTTTATGACTTTTGGAATTCACAAAGGACATTTTCGAGTCGTAAATGCCCTTTGTGAATACCGAAGTTGAACTTTACGACTTTCGTTATTCATAAAGGACATTTACGAGTAGTAAATGCCCTTTGTGAATACCGAAATTCGTAAAGTTAGTCTTTCGTCTTATTTTACCTTTGTGAATTGGGCCCTTTGTATTATTTGAACCTGAGAACACTAGCCACAATCACTTATAAATTAAATAGATAGAAAGTTTATGGAAAATATTTAATTTCAATGAAAAAGTTCGAGATTTTCAAATTCTAGTTTTATTCCTAAAATACAAAGCAATATGCTACACTTTATCATATCCCTTTGACTTTTATGCTCCTATGGCATGCTCTCTTTTTTCGGCACATACCCTTGCTTCTTCAGTTAAGGTCACCAGTAGCCCATAGAAGGCTCAGTTTGCTGTACTTGCACTCTTCCCACAAATCAAGATGATGATACCAAATTAATTTTTGGCTTCCCATTTCAAATTTCTTCACATATGCAGACCATTTAAGACTTTCAACTGTCAATTTTAATTTCTATATATAGGGGACCTGTCCCTCTCAGTAGGGTCACCCCAAATCTTTTTGCCTTTACCCTCCACTTTTTTGCTGAGTTTGTTGTTGTTGACCTTAGGTCTCTGGACTTTACCACTGCTAACCAGTGCTAAAGTGATTGTGCTCGCTCCTATAAACATGGTAGAACTGTCTTACACCCAATTGGCATATTTAATTTACTTGTAAGTCCCTAGTAAAGTGATACTACATGTGCCCAGGGCCTGTAAATTAAATGCTGCTGGTGGGCCTGCTGCACTTGCTCTGCCATCCACTTAAGTAGGCTCACCATTGTAGCCTGTGTGTGTAGTTTTAAACTGCCATTTTGACCTGGCAAAGTGTTAATATGGAACACTGTAGTGTTAATATGGAAAACAATACATTCATTTATGAAAACAAAATCATGTCCCTATTAACAAAATCAACCAAGACTCACAAATACATAGTCAGGAAAGCTCTGAGGACCCAGGCCCGGGGTTACTGATTTATAGGTCACAGGTGGGATGGCATGTAGCTGGCAGATAACTGCACAAATAGGGAACCTTAGATCAATCCCACAGATAGGCACAGCAACATTACAATGGTTAAGGGAGAATGACCCCAGTAAAGCTCACATGGCCGAAGAGGGTATGCGCACTCTTAAAACACCATAAAGCCAGATGCCACATGAGTTAGGAACATATAACCAATCAGAACACAGAACATGCAGTGATCACACGCTCCCCATGCTGGAAATCTGGACATGTTACCCAGTAGCCACATTGTGTCCCACAAGGTTGAGGCCCACCTGTAGTAACCATTTGACCATTAATTTAGGACTCTAAGGCAGCAACCAATACTCCTCACCATATATGGTTCACTAGAGAACTTTACAACCTAATGAAAATTGTATTTGAGAAGGATGCCAACTGATTGCAAATTGAGACAGTCCTCAGACCCTGTGCCTATAATTGTTCTCCAGGCTGCTACATTTAATTTAACAAACTGTTCCTGTTTTGACAGACGCCTCTTGTCTCTTGCCTTTTAAGGTATTTTGTACTCAAGTAACATTTTGGTGAGTCAGATAGGAGGGATTGGGACCTCGTACCTGACTGCAGCTGAAAGAAGGTTACCCCCACTTGGTGGATTCACATTGCGCAACAACAAAAGTGGGCAGACATCACAATTGATTGGAAGTTCTGCGTGCCCCTGGGTGTAATTCAGACTACAGGAAAAACTTGGACCCAGGAAACTGGGCGTAACTTGTGTGTGACGAAGGAGGGCCAGTGATTCCCAAGTTGTTACTCTTTGGTGTTTGTGACTGCCACCTTTTCTTACGAGTGGATAGTGGCAAACTATCCAGTTTTCCTAGGAATGTGTTTCATGCTAGTCTCTTGCTAGGAGATAAAATGTGTTGGAACATATCCATTTTTTGGGACAAAGTCATTTTTTCTCCGTTGATCATTCATGAAATGTATTATTGTGTACAATGTCATCGCGTTTATTGTTATTGAAAACTGTATTTTGTGAGAATTGATGCAGATTTTGTGCTAACCCATTGCATATTCGCCCTGTGATACAATACTACGCATGCAGTCTTATCTTGTTTTCATGTAAATGCTCGTTTGAACTGTTTTAGGTAAGAAATTTCCAGCCCTGAGCTCAAAGTACGTAAAATTGTAGGAGTGTACCACGTAAGTTTGCTTCCACAATTAGAACAAACTGAAAATTCCCAAAAGATTTGAGTTGTATTTGTCCACACAACTACTAACATTGTCATGGAATCCCCATTAAAGCACATAGAAACTGGGTTCCCCACACAGGTAAAGAAACTTAATATGTTTTGCCAAGAATGGCACGCAAACACAAAGGCACACATTTCCCTGGCCTAAGGAGGGAACATTTGACACCAACATAATTAAGCATATTAAATCACATATACAAACTAAATATACTGGTCAAAAGAGAGGCAATAGAGAGGCATTAGTAGAATTATGGGCCATCTTCAAAGAGGCCAAGGGCAATAGCTCTACAATGCCGTTTGCGAGCAAGGCGTCAGCACCTCCCCCACCATATGCAAGAATGGAGGCGCTCATGCCAGCTCCCCCCGCATTAGGATATTCAAATTCCATTGAAAGAAGGACAGTTAGACCCAAGCATGAGAGAACAAAATGCCCGCGAGCCCAGATACTTCCAGCGCAACCCAAGTTCCTTGTAAAGGTCCCCAAAAACTCAACCCCCCATCTACCATGTCCAACACATAGGACCTCATCAGCTCAAAAAATACACACTCTCACTGGTTCTGGTGAACATACACGAGTAACAGGGAGGTTTGTGGCAGTTCTCGATAGCGATACAGCTAGTGGGGGAGAGGAAGGGAGTTCGAAGTCCTCGGAGAAATGATGACGAGGGTGAGGCTACAGGATTTGCCCAGATAGCCGAGGAGACAACAGAAAGCAAATTTGAATGTGAAGCCAGGCCAAAAAGACCAGCACGCAGCTCAGAGCAAAGTAGGCAAAACAGACCGGGCAAGGAAGAGAGGTGTGATCTGAGGCTAGAGAGAGAGAGCATGCAACAAGAAGGCAAAGCAAGAATACCGGACAGCGTGACCTTCATATGAGGGAAGCAGGAGTAAGTACAGGTTGCAGAGCTGGGAAAAATCAGAGGTAGAAATAAATGAGAGGCTTCTAGCAGGGATCAGAGCCTCACCACTAGGTCAACAAAGGAGAGGGAAGGACCACGAAAAAAATGACCAAGGCAGCCTGGTACTAACCCACCCAAGAAACAGGAAAAATAAGATGGCACCTTTGTTTGCAGGTGAGGGAAGCAGCAATGAGGATGCACGCTGCTCCACACAGGTGCACGGCAGAGACAGACCTACCCTCATGAAGATAGTAGCAAGAAAGGAAGGCAAGAGTTTTGCCTATCCGTTTTGTGATCTATTATCCTACTGGACTGAAGAGAGGGACCAATATGATAGGCCATGGGCAAGGGAAGGATTATTGGAGCCAGAGGACATGACAATAGTGGAAGACTGCATCTGGCATGGCGGAGGTGACCCCAAGTGGAACTTCCCCTACATACAGGAATACCTAAAAAGATGGGAATGCTATTTTGGGGAGAAACCCGTAGACTCATCAGAAATAACAATGTACCCATTACTACAGAGGGGTGCAGGAGGGATTGTATATGTGCCATGGGACCAGATGGACAAAGAGGGGTTGAGAACAAAATTACCGTCATTGTTGGATGGGGCAGGAAACTGGATTTCATGCTTCAAAAAGAACACCGCAAGTATCAACCTAGCGATAGGTGACATTAGGAGCCTGCTAAGTAGCCTTATTGGGGAGCAGACAAACACGATGTTCAGCCAAGCTCACTTTCTAGCAATCACACTAACTGATACTGAGCATAACGGGCCACGTTTAATTCATACAGGCACCGGAAATGGACAGCCCTTCAAGATATATTAATTGACCGCCCTAATGTAGGAGGGTTAATGGCAGAGACCACAAAGCTAGGGGAAAGCATAACAGATTTCCTGAGTAGAATGAGGGAACAACGGGGACAAGAGGCAGGACAGCCATGGACCGATATGGGCCCACAAGTCGCATTTTTCTTCAATATACTTAAAAAGAGGTTATCCACCTAGATACAGAGCGGCTAGACAGCGTAGTTGGTTTATATACTGTTGTAACCAAAGGCTAGTAGCCGAGGTGTAGTTTGATGTAATTTATTAACCTTGGTTGTAGGTTGGTAGATCCATGTACAGCAGGCCCACCAGGAGCAGCCTGCCTGCTGCTCAGCCCATACTCCAACTGTCATACCTCACCTCAACTCACAGGCACCCAAACATTCCATTTATCATCACCACTCAACATTCTAAACAGAACACTCATACTGGCTCAGCAGTAACATATAACAGATACCAAACCCTGGCGGGAGATATAAGCACATATACTACACTACCACAAAAAGAAGCAAGAAAGGATAGAGAAAAACAGGAGTAGGCCCAAAGAGACACAGCGAAAGTGGTTCAACACAAATTGAAAAAGGCTGCCCTCAAGGGGGCAGCAATGAACTTAACCATGTAAATGCCACTAGTTGCAATGGGGGCTCCACCGAAAAAGCCCCTGAGGGTTCCAAATCCAACTGTGGCAGTGGAGGCCAGGGAGATTGACAGCAACCAGATCCTAGGGAGTGCTACTATTGCCGTAGGCCTTGTCACCTGGCAGAGAGATGCTGGTTAAAGGAATACCATAAGCAGCAAAAGAAGCAGAGATCGATGAGCCAGGGCCAGCCAGCATAAAAAACCTTGAATGTCCCTCCTCAACACAAAGCACAGGGGAATCAAAATTCACCCTGCACCCGGCCTCAGGGAGGTCCCCTGTCCGCCACACCACCGCAGCACGGATCAGGTAATTAGACTAATATGTGGTAGCAGCAAGCACAACAGGGACCGGGCCACAGCCCCAGCAGGGAGGGGTGACAGTATGTGGAGGTAGCGCATTCACGCCAGCACAAAGGCAAAATGTGGAGTAAGATAAAACCCCAGCATAAATAGGAATTACCCAAACAACTTAAAACCTAGTGATTAATAACTAGCACCCACTTACCATCTTTCTCCCAAAAACTGTACCAAACCAAAAAAAGGACTAAAAAGACGACAGTGGGAATTCACATTTTTACCTGCATCCAGAAATTTATAGCATCTGAGAGCTGTTTCGACCGGGTATCCTCACTAAAGTTCCACATCAATGGTGACCCCACAGGAGCGTGGAATAACCAGGCTACCTTGGGCACCTCCGGTAGCTAAGACCCCACTCTGCTGCTGATCCCTCAGGGCGGAGTTGGCTGGCCATGGCCCAGGGGGAAGGCAATCTGATGAGGGGGTGGGGCGGCACAAGAAAGTATTTAAAAAAGCACCCAGGTTCCCAGACCAAAGTCAAAAGGGACATGTTCCAATAACCAAATTAAAGGGTCCCCATTCTTGGGCACTATGTCCAGGGCCAATTTTCCTTCATGGCGTGTAGTCCCAACACTGCCTCCAAAAAGCTAGACGCCTCCAACCCAATGGAGGCCCCCTTTCAGTTCTAAAACTAAGCTATCCTCAGGGGTGGGAACCAGGATTCCTATGCGCCTGGGATGGTAAAACCCCAAAAGACTCCACAGCACGCACACAAGGAGCCAATACGTTGCAAGGCCTCAACAGGTCGTCGAGTCCAAGTCTCCAGTTGGGGGGGGTTCACCAGGGTGACTAGGCATCCCGGATTTGCAGAGGCAGTTCCCTTTTCTCCATCAAGACCCAGCAGGCCTTTGCAATTTTTGTTTTTGATGTTACAAGGAGAATAACTAGCTTAGCCAGCCTTCTTCTATGTTTGTGAACCATCCTGTTTTTTGATCTCCAAAGTCTGGTCACCTTGCCACACCCTTCCAAAATTTATTAGGCAACACAAGACCGTAGAGTTCACAGCCACAAGCTAGGAACAGTGGGCCCACTAGCTCGCTGAGAGGAAGTGGGGTGTGGTCCAAGGGAGACGGGGTGCCCGGGAAGAGGGATCCAAAATCTCCACTCCGGCTCCAGATGAATGTAGGGGCCCATGTGCGTTCACCTCCATTACAGTCATAGTGACTAACAGTGCTCCAAAACTTGCAGGCTCCGACAAGGGAAGGCGATTGGCCCCGACCTCGGACACTATTTCCATTTGTTGTGTACGTATATCGTCACGTAACATGTGGCTTTATAATCACCATTGCGTCGTAAACTATGTTCCCTGCACTTTATGGCGACGCTTTGATGCATGAGGAAACACCTGTAGTTTTCTTTTCGAGGAATACATTTCAACCATATTGAGAATCCACGCTTAAGAAAATTTTGATTTTATTGGGCACTAACAAGCTTGAGTCTTAATAATTTTCACTGGTTAGATTGTTCTAATGGGATATTTCTGATCCGGGAGCTGGTCTAATTATTGCGAGTGGCTCTCACATACTTATACATATAGGAGCGTTTGCTACACACAGCCAGTCGTGTTTCAGGTATTTATTTTCAACTTCACTTACGGGTTGCACGCACACACTACTTCATGAGTTTCTAGTTGATTCCCTCTTAAGGCATGGTTTATTCATTTCAGGTCCAGTGTTCCATTATCAGTTATCATGTTTTGCTTACCCTGTGAAGGATTTTCAAAGCCAGTGTTATTTCTACAAAAGATTAACTGAAGCTATGATTGAGTGCACTTGCTAGTACCTCATCGGTTTATATTGAGGCATGTTGGGTATTGCAGTTATTTCTGACTATCAGGTATTCGTCAGCACATTAGTCACCTGTTTACCTTTATCTGCTCATCATATGGCTCACGGTTCACTCTTTGATGCAAATCTTAAAATATTTACAAACAGTGTCAGGGTTGCCACTATCTTGATTCTTGTGTCTTGGGTCACTATCAGCTCACATTTGCGAAGTCACTGGTGTTTACTGTGCTAAAATAACTAAGCTGGGAAACTATTCACATGGGAATATGTGTCTACGATTAGGTTTCTGAACCACTAATGATGCATACTACTTTTAGGTATTGTGATTTCTTTTCTTTTTATTCCTTTCTCTTAAATAACTTTCTCTCCAAATCCTTGCTGTTTTTGGCTTTATACCTCTTTTACCTGACCTTTATGATGTTCTTCTCATTTCTGTTTTCTTTACTTGTAGTTACCCCTGATGAAGGGTATTACACCCGAAATGCATTGGGATACATCATCAATAATGATATTCAACAGTTTTTTAAATGACATACCAGCAACATTCATCTACAAGTGTGGAGCAACATTTGTATTTGCGTCTACTAACGCAAAGGAGTCAAATCCCCTTTCTTACCCTCCTGCGACAGACCTTTTTAGAGTGCTTGAGGACTAAAAGTGTTAGATTCACTTTCAATTCACAATTACAGTGCAACGCATTTGGTCACACAGTGATGCTCAGAGTCGATAAGTAGATTAAGTATGGATTTATTACAAATTCAAAGCCACAGTAATATAAAATCAGTCTCAGAAACATAGTATAGCAGTACAAGATTATCAAAGGAAAGCCAAATCAGTGAACAAATTTTATCCTCAAAAGCAAGTAACAGATGAGGATTTCAGTAGCAATCATACAAAGTATAAGGAAAACAATCTGGTGGTGGGATTAAAAGTTTTGGTCCTCCAGCCTATTTTGAATGAGGGATTCTAATTTCTCCAACTAACCTACTCGAAAGAATGCTAAATGAAACCCTGATTAGATCCATTAAAATGGAAAGGTGTGAGCATATGTGAAACCCTCTAAAACTTCTCCATAGCAAGAGTATTGCATAGCATGAAGCCAAGCAATGAGAAGAGCGCATAGAGGCCTGTAACTCTAATAGTCTGAAAGGAATCTGAACAGCTAAAGAGTATGCCCTAATTATACCCACGAAAGACCATTCTAGAAGCAGTATCAAAGGTCCAATTAGTGTCCCACTTCAAATGATAATCTTTGGCAGACACACACGTGATTCTTTTTTTGATCCACATATTCAAAGCGGCCTTAGATTCCATCTCCTCATTCTGCACAGACATTAGTCCTCCTTTCTGCTTGTGAATTGTTATCACCCTCGACTCCACTCACACATCGCTATCTTGTTCACACAATGTGCCTTTCTCTATTCATTAGATCATGCATCAGGCACCTGCTGAGGAAAGAAAAACACTGCACCCAATGAAAACATTCACATTGTGAAATGTAAATGCTTAAGGCCTTTGGTCAGGTTAGCAAAACTAAGATTTCAATACACGTTGTAACTGCATGAATACAGATACATAAATGGTCACATTCTAAGTGACCATCCAATTCTAATAGGTACAAGTTCTATTATACAGTAAATGCAATATGCCTTTAAAGGAATACATGAAGATTAATCAATGTTTTTGAGACACACGTGTATTTACGTATGAGAACTGCAATTCGTTGTTGCTATGAAAGAAACCTCCATGTACACACATATATAAATGTTGAGGTTACATAGTAAATGCACTTTCTATATGGCTTTAAGTGCTCTTCACTTCATTAGCTACATATTACCACATGAATACATAAGGCCCTTATTAATCATATATGTGGCCTAATCAATAGTAATGAGGGTGGAGCCAAAATTCAACTGCTCCACATTCAAAGGCAAAGCCTGATATCAACATGTTTTGAATAAACTGTTTACAATAGAACAAGGATCATCACTATTTTTTTCAAGAACACTTTGTATATTGACAAAAAGCAAATAAAGACTTTTTGTTATTGAAGCCCTTGGGGCCCATAGTAGGGCGTTTTGGGTCTAGTTCACTAGTATATTGGAAATTACCACACAAGCATAGGCAGGGCTCGTTCCAAAGCAGCACAGTATCATTTTTCAATTCTTTGTTACTATGATTAATTTTGTGTAGCAAGATTAATGTTTGAGCGCATTATAACATTCCTTCTAATCCAAAAGTAACCTTTTGCCAGGCCGAAACCTTTCTTTGTAATATACGTAAGTCACCCCTAGGGTAGGCCCATGACAGCACAATGAATTTAAAAATGTGGGACTTCTTCTTTAGAATTTTACATGTCCTGGTAGTGAAAAACTCTTAAATTCTTTTTTCAGTACTGCAAGGCTTACCTTTCCCATGGGCTAACATTGGAGTTACCTTATTACATTTAATATGCTCTAATTTCCAAATGATAATAGGTAACCAGATCATGTTTAGTGTCTTATGAATTGCAATAAAAAATCCCCTATTATGGTAAAGTCGGATTTTAAATAAAAAAAAAATCAAAATGCCACTTTTAGAAAGCTGCCACAGCAACAAATGATGGACAGAAAGCTGAGAAAATTAAACATTCACACTCAGTCAAGAGATCTGTGTTAAATCTATCATTCTTTGCTGGGTACTCACCGTCCATCATTTGTTGCTGCAGCACCTTTTGCTATAAGTGTGATGGGTATGCCCAGACGTGGGTCCCTTGCCCGCTGTGCCACTGGATTCAAGCTAGACTAGCTGATGAGGGGTGATATATCCCGAAACTGGTCCCAGGATGCTTGTTTCCAATACAGGGAGGATCTGGCTTAGCAGTTCGGGCTGGACTGTTTCCATGAGGGGCAGGATTAGGACTGATTTGCATATGGCTGGGTCCAAACTGGGTGGCATAGTGAGCAGAGGAACTATGGATTTAACCCATATCTCTTGACTGGGATAGAATGTTTGATTTATTCACTATTCCGTCCAACATTTGTTGCCACAGCACTTTTAAAAAGTTGGCATTTTCCTGTCTTAGCCATTTAGTGCCTGCAGCCTGTCTCTCAGTCACATGGCTGGATGTAGCTGACAATTTGGGCTTTATTTATTGCTCTAGACAGCCAAACACAATAGATAGCTTAGGTGTGCCTGTATGGGCCATCACTAGAAGCATGCTGCAGCATCGACTGCTCATGGGGAGAGCCATTGTAAAGCTCCAGCCTGACTGCCCGTGTCAACAACAGGATCTTTGCTCTACAGCGATGACCGTACCGGACTCCCGGCCTGCCCTTCATGCTACAACAATGACAGCCCGTGACGCTTCCATGCTCCTAGCGTCCCCCTCCACTGTGAACAGGACTCTTTGCACTAGACTGAGAAAATAAGGTAAGTGAACTAACCTGGCCCCTGTATCCCACCTGCTCTGCATTGCAGTCGGCCTGACGTTGTGAGTTTCTCCCAGTTTTGCAGGACCAGATAGCCGCAAGTGGCGCTTTGGGCTTTTTGTTGCTATTTTCACTTAAATCTTTAAAATCACATATCTTTGGTTCTACTGATTGTATTTTGTTGTATTGGTCTTGAGTTATTTATTACAATTTGCTCTGTTTTTCAAAACTGGTCTGGGATTTTTCATGTGTTGTGTTTTACTTTTTGACTGTTTGAAGTTTTGCATAAATACTTTACACATTGCCTCTAAGCTAAACCTGGCTGCTCTGTGCCAAGCTACCAAAGGGTTTACCACAGGTTTATTTAGGGTTTGCTTGTGAGTCACCCTTACAAGGATTGTGGTTGCTGATTGAGCGGGGTTTCACCCCCACCTCAACCAATAACCCAATGTTCTTAAAATATACTTTATTAACCAACTAATATTTATTGTTTAGAACAGCCTCAGTCTCCCTAAATAGTAGTCATGGGCCCCCAAAGGTCCCCGGATCACAACTTAAGAATCACTGATCTAGAATGATGTTCGGTTCATCCTTGGTATAAGTTGACTGAAGGTAACATTTGGCCGGCACTAGTGACTTTACAAATGTTTGGGGCATATTCTCAAGAACGTGTGATAACCATCGCAAATTTAGCTTAACGCAACATTGCATATCACAGTCTATCGTGGGAAAACAACGCCGTGTTAACGTAGTATTCTCAACCTGCCGGCACCATCCGATAGTCCCACGATAACGCGTCAAATGACCGTGTTAAAATTAACGCGACGCCGCAAAAATGCGAAACACAAACGCGAAAATAGTAGCGATGATGCCAATCGCGATACAAAAATCAGAGAAAACCAGCAACAGGCCTGCAATTCCCACGCGTCATGCGGGAAAATGCACTACAAACGTAGAAAAAAAACATACAAACAAAAGCCAAAGAACAACGAAGCACAATGGAGGTATCCGGAGCAAGTACAGAGGACAACCAGAACCCCACAAGCCCCACGGAGGACCAACCTGGGACCTCGGGGTCAGGGAAGGGCAAGGACATGAAGAGTAGGAAGAAGCGGTTCAGTCCGCAGGAAAACAGGATCCTGATAACGGAGGTAATAGAACACCATCAACTACTGTTCGTCACCTTTGAGGGTCATTGGCAACCAAAAATGGAATATGGCAGACCATCGTGGACAAGGTGAATGCAGTCGGAGTGCTGAAGAGGTCAATGGAAGAGGTCAAGAGGCGCTGGAATGATGTGAAGCGCAAAACCAAGCAGAAACTCACAAACAACTGGAAGGCAGCAATGCAGACTGGAGGTGGGAGTCCAGCGCCAAAGGAGGAGCTGGACGAGATGGAGGAAATGGTGTCCACAGTCATCAGTGGGGAGACGGTAGCAGGAGTTGGGGGACCCGACACTGCTCAATATGACCGGACACAACAGCAACAGGGTGCATAACCACCAGGGACTGGGGGGACGGGGGGAGCTGGGCACAATGGCACACATGCACAATTAAGCATAGCACATCTGCGGACAAACCATGCCCCAGACCCACAACTCCCACCAAGAGACCAATGCACCCAAGTATGCAACACCTCAGCACTGCATAAGCACAGAAGCCAGAGGCACACCACATGTAAGGGATAAGGGGCAGCAAAATCAGAGCTGCAGGGGCGACTCCCCCAAAATGCGGCACACACACATTACATGCAGAGCACATCTACATTGACAATGATGTGGTTCAAACCGCAACATGTCCACAACCGAACAGAGGACACAACTGGTGCCGCATGTGCGTAGAAACTGGCCAATCACATTTGGCATTGCCGGGAAATGTGAGTTGACAATGTACAAGTACAAACACACATCTGTGATGTTGTCGGAATGTCCACTGTCCCGCATCAAATAGGCAGCTCCCCCCAAACAGTCACAATGTACACTGTCATGCAGTCTGAATGTAAACATGTACAATGCGTCAACATACATGTGAACACAATGTTAAACTGCATCTCCCCTTCACATTGCAGGGGGAAATCCAACACCTCCTACAGGAGCAGGCCGAACCTCTCTCCTCTGATGATGAAGAGGAACACCACACCTTCGACTCCGATGACCTCCAACAGCTCGTGGAGAGCCTCCGCAGCCCACTTCCAGGAGCAGGGCAGCCCAGCTGCTACGAGGAGAACCCACCTCCTGCACAGAACACACAGTAGGCAGCACCCACCACCACGGCTGCCTCCCAGGACCCCCACGAACAACACATGGCCTTCCAACGCCGTGTGTTGGGGTGCCAGGAGAAGCTGGCTGAACAGGTGCAGGTGGGGTTCGACCACATGGCAGCCAAACTAGATGCCATACGTGGGTGTCTAAATCCCATCAGGGACCACTCACAGTCCCTAACGTACACCCACAGTCTGCTCCATGCTCTCCCACGAACCATGGCTGACATCGCTAGAGTCCTGACTCTGCGACAAGAACGACTGTCTAGTCAGAGTGCCTCCAGCGATCTCGCCCGGGAGTTGGAACACATGCGGAGGATCATGGAGAACAACAGTGGACGCAGGCGGAAAGAGCAGCTGCCACGGCTGCACACCAGCGAGAGGTAGCTGGGTCCCTCAATGCCCTAAAGACCCTCCTCATGGCATTGCTACCACAAGGCCTGGCGCTGATGCATGCTGCTGCTACCACCCCATCCACATCTCCAGGCCCTGATGTGTCAGTGCCACACAGTGCTGGAGACAGAACACCACCACCCACATGTGAGGCACATGCAACAGCAGAGGACAAAAATGCGGATGAATCTGCTTTCGTGGTCAGAAGGACGCAGTAGCATTCATCTCCGCCATGTGGCCTGTTTCTGCGTGGTTCTGCCCTCTGCATCATCACCTTCCACTGTCCCCCGATGCACTCTGCGACACTCACCTTGGACCTCGACATGGACTGCCATATTCTGTTTGGTCACCAATTACACAGCTATCAGACTGCGGACTGAACTCCTCCTCTGCTGATGTACTTGTCATTCCCTGAAGGACTCTGTCTGGCCCTCCACGGGCCAACAATGTAAAGTGGGGTTTGCATGGCCCTGTACTGCTCCAGCAGCAACACTCCACTGAATGTGCAATAAACATTCATATTCACACAGATGTGTCATGTCTATGATCTTTCAAGTGTGGAAGTATGGATGAATGTAGGGTCAGTGATTCCCCCTTACGTCCATGTTGCTCATGTTGTGGGATTTGGGTAACAGTGTGACACATTGCCGATTGCGGTCCGGGTGGCGCCGACACTACAACAGGGACACATCCATTAGCTACTTCCTTGTCCAGCCCAGGGCGGAATCACGCCCAGGGCCCCGGGGTCATTGTACACACCATCACGCTGGACTGGCATATGCCAGGACAGCCCACTCCACTTACGCTCACAGGGGGGACGACAACGCTACATGTCCCAGGTCTTCCCTGTAGGGATCTGCTGCTCACAGGTCTAGTTGTCAGCATGCCACAGCCAATCCCTCACGGCTGGTTTACACCCACACCACACCCATCCGGCACAGGCGTCACAGGACATGTAACCCTGCCAATAAAAAGGGCCTGGCGCACGTGTTGGACGCCATTTCCACTCTCTGACTGGGTGTCTCCGTGTGGTTATCATTTATGCATGGGGGCCTAGGACCCTGCCACCTCACATTGCCCAGTGCCGGGGGTGACATGATGGCGTCCGCAACACGGGACTCAGTCAGAAAGGGTCCATGGCTAGCGGTGCACAGACTTGGTGGCACCGGATACACTGCGGCAGGCACAGGCACCCCGCCACGGGACGGTGTCTTGCGGTGCACTGAGGTAGGGGCACCTAAAGTGCTGAGCGGGTGTGCAGCCTGAGATGATGCCGTGTGCACTGATATGGTGTCTGCCATTGCGAAATCAAGACCCAGAATCAAGTGTGTGACCTGGTGGCCCGCGGTGCGGGGCTGCATGATGTGGAGGGTGCCATGGTCGCGGGCCCCGGGCTTGGAGCTCCCACCGGCACGTGGTGGGCCCTCTTGGAGACACGCCGGTGGCGGAAGGTGAGCAGTGAGGCCTGGCTGCGCAGGAGCCGGCAATCACTGCTGGGCGGGGGGAGGGGCTGGGGTGCAGCAGCCTGTGTGCGCAGGGGCGGGCAAGCGATGATGGTGTGTGCAACTGTATGGACTCTGCCATTCATGTCTCTGGAAACTGTTTCAGATAAGGGACCTGGGGGACTGCAGTGTAAACAGGCACGTGGTTGGAGACACACCGGTGGCAGCAGGTGAGCAGTGAGGCCTGGGTCCACAGTGTCGGCACGTTCTCTCCCTCTCTTCCTCTCCCTCTCTCTCCCTCTCTTTCTCTTTCTCCCTCTCTTTCTCTCTCCCTCTCTCTCCCTCTCTTTCTCTCTTTCTCTCTCTCCCTCTCTTTCTCTCTCCCTCTCTCTCCCTCTCTTTCTCTCTCCCTCTCTCTCCCTCTCTTTCTCTCTCTCCCTTTCTTTCTCTCTCCCTCTCTTTCTCTCTTTCTCTCTCTCCCTCTCTTTCTCTCTCACTCTCTCTCCCTCTCGTTCTCTCTCCCTCTCGTTCTCTCTCCCTCTCTTTCTCTCTTTCTCTCTCTCCCTCTCTTTCTCTCTCACTCTCTCTCTCTTTCTCTCCTTATCTCTATATCTCTCTCTCTTACGCTCTGTCTCTCTGTACTTTAATGAGCGCATGACACACCTTCTTATCTAGATTTCTGTCTTGCAGGCTGTGACTTACAGAATGTCCTGAGAAGACCCGCCATGACTCTTCAGAATTGTTGTTTTGGGTTTATTCTGTAATAACCGTATTATTTGGATATTATGAGATGAATGTATGATTTCCCTTTTTCTGACACACATGTATGTTAGGTGGTGTGATTGTGCGACTTCAGGCGAATTGTTTGGTTCATGATTTCATGGAGTTGATGTGCAATATCTTTGTCCAAGGGGGGGGGGGTGCACGGGGTAGGGCCCTGGGGGGGGTCCTGGGGGTGGTGGCGGTGGGTGTTGTTGCCCTATTGGGGCTCCGGGCTGCATGATCAGTTGCTCTAGGGCATCTGTTGTTCTTCATGTGTGGCTATAGGCTGGGCTCCCTTGTCTGGTGCAGGTTGTCTTCCGACTTTACACCAGGTCAGAGCAGGTGTTAATTCACTGCTGCTAACGCGCCTTATCGCATGTTTTGGGATCTTATCGCCGATCTGAATGGTCGTTGAGAATGTTGCGATGTGGTGTTTTCGCTGCTTTATTCACGGGAACACCTACTCTGCATCTCATTAGCGTTAGTTGCCGGGGGTCGTCTGTGGCGATGTTTTTTGCGACTGCTATCGCACGTAAACTGGTGATGTGGGCTGTTAGCACCAGCTTGTGAATGGGGCGATAAATTTATCGCGACTTTGGCTGCGATAAAGTGCAGATAACTCGGCGATAGATCCTTGAGAATATGCCCCTTTATGTTGTCTATGAGGACAATGAGAGGGTACCTCTGCTGTTTACATCATGATTACATTCTGTTTCACTACTGATTCACGTAAAAAATAACATGGAATAAACCATATATACTACTTTCATGTATATTTTAACTTTATAGCCAAATGAAAGTATATACTAGAAGACACACAAATGATCATGTCAAGACAAAGAGCTATACGTACTTGGGCAGAGTACACCTTCACGCCATCATTTCTGTCCATTCCTACGTGCACAAATGTTCCCTTTAAAAACATATCAACTGCAATCCTCCCAGGAGAGGTGTGAAAACATGCTTGGCGTTGATCTAAGTAGAAGTGACCACTACGGTGACAAAATTGGAACAATATTTCTGTATATATTAAACAATCTCTTAGATTGCATTGCCCCTCCAAGTCATATTGTCAGACTATTAAAGAAAGCAGAAACTGTTTTTACCACACAAATGAATTCTAAAGCTACAGCCAATCGATGCTTATTAGATTTACAGTTTAACTGCAGTTTGTTTTTTATAGTTTTTCACTGGAGCATTTTCTTCTACTTTATGGTTCAAGACCGATCTATACAATAGGAATTGCTCTAATCGCATTTGCTAGCAGACTGACTGCCACCCTGCAATATAATTTTGCTGTCCTAAAACTCAATATTTCTTTTCTCTCACTTATGGCAACCCTCAGTTGGTTTGAACTGAATGTCTTTGTAATTCACACAGTGCGCTTGGCTTTCTGATCAATTCTGTTCTTAGGACATGACGTTTTGCATCCCACCGGAGCAGGCAGCTTGTCAGGGTTTTGCTGAACAATAAACGTGCTACCTAATTTTCGATATCTGTATTTCAAAACATTTCTGATGAAAACGTGTATTCACAATATTGGTGTTGTTGGATGACAGGGTCAAAGGGCAATTATTGAACATATTTTTGATAAAATGAAATGCGATCGCATTTGTTTTGATGTCAATCACAGGTAAAACAGACAGAAATGGGGCATTTCACCTACCTTTGTAACACTTTATCTGTTTTTCAGGATGAATAAGAGGTAAGAGCTCACTGGAAAATCATCATGGAAGTAACTTTACTTTGAAATTAATTATTTATCAATAATGTGATAAATGCATCTACAATTAAACATCTTTACAGAATGTCCATTTGTTGACGTAAGTATAATACACTCCAATAATTTTGCTCTATATTGTAGTGGATCTAAAAAAAAGAGCAAAATATTCAATGCAAAGAGAAAAACCCCTATAAGGGTCACTTCAAAGTCATGCAATTGAAGGAGCCAAAACGCCATTTCTAAACATTACTGAATTATTGCAAACAACCCAATAGAGAGCATCAACTTAGAAACGGGCTAGATCTGCCCTTGCTTTCAAACTTTCAAATGGCCTCTCTTCTCTCATTTCTTCTGGCAGATAATGGGTCTTAAGACCCTCTGTCCTCTCTTGGATTTAAGACCAAACGAGGCTGGAGTCATTATACTCCATATGCAGGAGTCCAATCTGCTGTCATTTTGTGGAACCAGTAATTTTTCAGTCACGTAAGTTGGAAACCTTGCATCCCAAATACACAACGATGTCAAAGGCTTATGGCTTGAATTGGATCCTTTTTAGGTCTGACTTACAGAGCAAGTTGATTGTTAAGGATTTTAAGTAGACAAAGGCTGTGCTGTTTCTCCACCCAGAGGAGTATTTATCTCTCAACCCATTCTACTGGCTATCTGATGTATCGTCCTGCTTTGAAAGAAGGTATTCCACTGAGGTACTATTTTACACCTGAAAGATACACTTATTCACCACGCAGTTTTTCACATTCAGTACTTAATCTGCTATATGCATTCTATACAGAAAGCCATAATGTTTTGCTACTTTTCCCAACATTGGCAAAGCCAAGAGGGCAATCTTTAATGTGATAAACAATATTCATGCATGCAATACATGTACATGGCATTTCCAGATGTCTGTGTTTACACATGCGTGGGCATAGAGGCAAAGTGATTCCCTCTTTAGCATAGGGCCACGCCCTCATGCAAATGAGGGAACGCCCTCTCATGATAGCCCTGGTGCAACATGTGCGACAGCGCTATCTATATTACAGAAGGGGACGCACAAGTGTCGGCGGCCCCTTCTGTAATGCCATTGTGCCCCGCTGGCGCTGAAAGTGGAAGCAGACGCCTGTTGCGCATCCGGGGCACAATGTATAATATGGGCCGTGGATGGTTTGGATAGTACTATGCCAATCCAAAACTGTAATGTGAATGGTTAGTGGTGTTGTACAGTGTTCCTTATAAAGGAACTGCTCTCCTCTGTATTTATTGTTAGGATTGTCATAGCTAGGAATTCCTCATTTGTAGGTCATGGCTAGACAGCGCTTGCGCTGTCTCTTTGAGACATGCTGTATCTCCTTAGTGATACAAAAGGGGATGATGGACGGAACGTTTGAGCCAATCAAACACTCACCCCCAGTCAACTGATCTGGGTTTAATCCATCATCATTCTTTAGCTCACTCCACCACCCCAGTTCAGACATGGCCATATGCAAATCAGTCTGACCCTGTGCCTCATGGGAACAGTCCAGCCCGAACTGCCAAGCCATGTCTTCCCTGGACCGGAAACAAGCATCCTAGGACCGGTTTCTGGCATTCCAGCCGTCATCAGCCAGGCTTGCTTGAATCCAGTGGCAAAGTGAGCAAGGGACCCACGTCTTTGCATATGGCCATGTCTGAACTGGGGTGGTGGAGTGAGCTAAAGAATGATGATGGATTAAACCCAGATCAGTTGACTGGGGATGAGTGTTTGATTGGCTCAAGCGTTCCGTCCATCATCCCCTTTTGTATCTCCTTAGTGGGCTTCAGCCGGCCCATGGGCTTCTCATTTGCAGGCTTCATTGTCGTTCTCCTATTCTTTCTCCTCTATTGTCCATGGCATGCATTTGTCATGCCTCTTGCTATGTTTAACAGTTCCCAAGAGCAGGGACTAAGTACTATATAAATACACTGGTAACAATTTTAACATCTGTTCAGGAACTTTTTTTTTCTTTCATCTGGAGCACTTGAGACAAGGCTGGTGCTTTACCATCTCTGCTGTAAACAGGGCTGTAAATCTCGTTATCTGGTCATATTTGCTGTGCATTCAAAGACCGAGGTCATATGTCAGAAGCTGTTTTCCCCCCGAGCGTGCCATCCCCTCTCTCCTGACCAGGTACTTCCTTTCCTCTGCTTTTGCTGCTAGGTTACTCTATCCCCCACCATGTTCATGCCCTCTCCATGCTCCTGGTTATAGCATCCATTCCCTGCTTTTGCCCTCCCATTACTGCCCGCTGTTGCACTCCTTGCTCACTCCTCTCCAGCACTGGGAGATGGCTGAGCGCTGCTGCTGCGTGCACTGGTTGTCCCCCCCGTGCTCTCCATCCTGAGCTGGGAAAGCTGCTGTCCTCTGACCTCCTCTCCCGGCACAGGAACAGGACCCTGTCAGCGCCACTCTCTCTTCTTGATTTTTATTACCATACTGATGCCTCTTAGCGCACATCTGGCATTCTGTGGAACACATTACTCGCTCCCTGAGTCCAGCTGTAGCGCCACACCCTCTTCTGCTAGGCACTGGAATTAAAGTGTCTCAACTGCAGTTTCCAAGGTGTGTGACTGCACTAGCTCAATAGGCTCTGCATCCAAGCAGCTCAGGAAAATTCCCCACCAAATGCCTGTTGGGAAGGACCCGCCCTCTGTCACCTTAGCAGTTATGGCTTTGAATCATTGGCTGTGAAAACAGGCAGTGCACTCATTCGAAATGGGGGCACACGGGCAGCCTAGCGCCTACTGTCCAAAGAATAAAAAAAACTTTTCCAGCAGCAGAAGCCCCACATGAAGATCTCCGACACATTTGTCCCTAGCCACAGAGCACGTTCAATAGCACATCTGAGTGACAGCCTGTGCAGCTCCTCCATTAAGCGGCAGGAGAGTCAGTGCGCAGAGATCAGGTATCTGTGCATTTCAGCGAGCTGAGGCCCAAAACACATTACATAATAAAAAAAACAGTCAGAGAGTCAGATTCCTGGCATTGGGAGCATTTTCAATGTCACACATTTAAAATATATTTAAGTAGTTTGGCGATGATAAAAAGCACGCATGAAGGACCGCAAGAAAGACAGTAGGCACAGTATTATTACAGACAATTTAAGTGTACCAAAGTTATGCGTGAGTAGCTCATCCAGCCTGGGATTTTTTTCTTCACATTGTGGGACTTGTTATCTTGATTTTATGAAGATAAAAAGGACTACACGTTCCAGAATGCCAAGCAAAATCCCAGACTGGATGATGTTCTCCCGCATAAGAGGGCTGTATTTATCGGTGTCCTCTCGCTCAAACGATTCACTGCAAAGATCTGAGTTTGATCTGAAGGCTATAGATTCCAGTCCTGCAGATCCGCTCAGCTTTTCATCTTTTTGAGATTGATAAAATGAGTATCATTGGGTTGAGCAACAATAAAAATCATCTGTTGTGTCCTCCATGACCTCGGGCGGAAAACAGCGCTGTATAAACACTAGTGTTACTGTAATGATGTCAGACATGCACCTCCAAACTAAGGGGCATATTTACAAGCCCCTTGCGCCACTTTTGCGCCGCCGTTGCGTCACGCATGTGACGCAGCGGCGACGCAAACCATGCGCCGCGTTGCGCTATATTTACAACGTGACGCATCTAGGGAGATGCGTCACGTAGTAAACCCCTGCGCCGCATGAAACCTGCGTCAGGTTTCATGTGGGCGTACCAGCGCAGGGGCGTTCCTGCGCAGGAACGCCTCGGCAAAGTGACGTAGTGAAATCTACAAGATTTCACGCAGTCACTTTCTCGACGCTGGTGCGTCAAATCCTTATGCCTGCTTCAAGCAGGCGTAAGGATTGACGCACCATGTTAGAGGATAGGGAAGGTTGGAACAGTGCTGGAGTTGCGTCGCGCTTGCGACACAACTTCAGCACTGCGCCAACCTTCCGCCGGCAGATGCGTCACGCATCTGCTTATCTCTTGCGCCACGATGCGCCGCATTGTAAATGCGGCGCATCGGACGTGGCGCAAGGGTACAACTTGCGTGACGCATTTTCCCTGGCGCATCCCTGCTGATATGCAGGGATGCGCCAGGGAACGTAAATATGCCCCTAAGAATGCAACAGTTCGGTGTTGAAAAAAGATTGCTGTAAGTGCTGCTTTGCCAATTAAGTATATAATGTACGCATCCAAAATACCAGCAACTATGTACCTTTTACAAAAAATTATGAGGTGCTCAAAAAGTTGGGCTTGTTTGAATCATAGGCACAGCATCACTGACTGATGTGGAATGTAGCAGAAAACAGTAAACTACGACTGGTGTGGAGAGAGGCTATGCTGAGGGGGAGGCGGAGCTTCCACAGATTCACTGTCCAGAGAAAGACTGGGCCCGAGGACCTGCTGACATTTTACCTCCAGCTGAAGGGTGATCAAGTGTCAGTTAGTCGCCAGATGCCACCCCGCAGTGTTTGCATTAAGATTAATTATGGCTTTGCGTGCCATCGCCAGGGCTCTCTGGTTAAAAACCTATCCAGCTTATTTTTTTGTGATGTGCTCTGTAAACAGGATTTATCCTCAAAACAAATTTAGAAGTAGAAAAAACCTATACAGTATTAATCATTAAAAATCCATCGTTCTATTTTTTTTTCATCCAGTATAGGTGGAGTATTTTTAGAAAAATATAGTGCTAAATGATATGTTTTCTCATGCAAGACTGACCTTGCCAGACAAACAAATACGTTTATCTGCAATCTTTTCAACAATAGAATCTGACAAGAGAGAATTTCACACACCAATTCATTAAAACGTTATTACATTCCCAAAAGTGCATTGTCTCAGTCGGTTCACCACTCGCTGCTGATATCTGGTGGGATCTGCAAGTCAAGTGTTCAGATCTCAACTGAGGAAGTCCGCCTCTTATCTCTCAGAAGTACATAAAATGATAACCTATTGACTATTTTGAACAACAATCCTGTCCACCTATTAACTATAGAGCTTGGAAATAGTAATATTTCGGTAGCAGGCGCTATACAAATAAAGTTATTCTCATAATTTTATCATTTGGTTATATTTGTGGCGTGTTTTTGCTTGAAAATCTTAGCCGGAAGGGGAATGACATACAAAGAAATGGAGAGAAAGCCTACTAGGTTCTCTAGGTGGCTGGCAGAATTGTTCACGAAGGCCCCAAGTGACTACTTTGTCCATACATGATGTTGTCCTCTCTGACATACCCATTTTTTAGTGCCAGCTCAATTTCTTTATAAGCCAGTCTACCTGGCCTCAGCCTCTTATTTGTTTCAGACACCTTTCAGACGCCCCTGTATGCTGCCAGTCGTTTCCGATCAAAATCCTTTGCAGCATGCAAAAGGATGCTACTCTCTCACCATACTGAATGGCAGTTTGTGCTGGAGAAGGAGCTTTCTGTGTTCTGCTGATTCACTTGCCTGCTGTATTGTTTGTAGTTGTAGCAAAGAAGGCCTCAGTCCTCCACATTCAGACAATACCCGGGGCATTATGTTATGTTATGTTATAAAGGATTTATAAAGCGCACGTACACCGGTTGGTTTCATGGCGCTGGGTTTAGGATTAGCTGCGTCCAGTGGAGAGATTATTCATAGGCCTGCACAAACAGCCATGTTTTGAGAGTTTTCCTGAAACTCAGTAGGTCAGTGCATGACCGGATCTCCAAGGGGAAGGAATTCCACAGTCTTATGTGTGGAGTATGTGGAGAGAGTACAGGCTATACAGATATGTATATAGACTTTTCTTATCTACGGTTACTAGGTGACTTAATGACACCAAATTAATTTAACAACATATTGCTTTTGAGAGTTCGGTTTCAAGTGGATTGAAGTTCACTATTTGTTTTTAGGCCGAGCCTGGGCAGTGCATGCACTGCTCTGGAGGCATGTTGTACTAGAGTAAGCGCTATAAGCACCGCCCATGTTTTCAATTGGCTTCTCTTACTATCCTTTGTAAATGCCCACTTTTGATTGGTGGATAGGCTTACTGGACCCTCCTTTTGGGCTTTCGTATCCTTCCAGGAGGACTGCCTCTGTTACATGTGCTTATACGCTTCATGTTGCTTCCCAAACTTCAAGAGTACTCTATTTTTGTCTGCCCTGCCTCTGCTCATGTTCCTGCCATGAAACCTTTGTGGCTGCTTTATTTTTCAGCTTGGCCCATCACTTAATCTCATTGTGCCATTCCCAAACCACCTGACCACTCCCACAAAGGTGCATGCCCACCCCAACTATGCCTCCAAGCTCACTGCTTGTTTGTGTCAGTGCTTATTCAGCTTTGGCACCTGCTCTGCCACTCTTAATCTCCCCGTGCCATTCCCCACACCACCTCACTCCTCCCAAAACAGTGAATACCCACCCCCACCACCCCTTTGAGGTTGCTGCTTTTTCTGACATATGGTGGTGCTTTTTAGCTTTGGCGCCCGCTGTTCACAGTGCCACTCTTAATCTCCCTGTGCCATTCCACACAGCACATCACACCTCCCATACCAATGCTTATACAGCTTTGGCACTGCTGTGCCTCTCTTAAGCTCTCCGTGCCATTCCCCACACCATCTCACCTCTCCCACAACAGTGCATGCCCACCCCACCACCCCTACGAGGTCGCTTTATCTTCTGACTCACGGCGGTGCCTTTTCAGCTTAGGCGCTGTCTGTGCCATCCCACCCGCCACTGCTTATAATGCAGCAAGATCTCTAGCGTCTGCTGTTGCCCAGTGCCACAGCCCTCCCCTACCCGCTTCTAGGGACAGGAGATTGCTGCAGTTCATGGGCACCAGCTATCCCGTTCCACCCATCGCAAGGAACATTTCCATTACAAAGCCAATAGCTTTCACTCTAAAAACAGGTAAGACCTATTGCATTTCAAATGCTTGTTTTTATTGCAGTGGTGCAGAGTAGATTTCACCTGTCTAGCGAGTTTACAACACTCTGTGCGAAGGTGCGAGAGTTATAGAAAGTTTTGGTCAGGGCAGAAATTATTACTTTAAGTTATAACTATATATATATATATATATATATATATATATATATACAGTGCTTAATTTGAGCCAGTGGTTTCCGGCACGTAATTGCCAGCTCCGGGGATTATGACAGTCTGCCACATGGTGGTGCTGTCTGGCTCATTTAGGTATAATCACAACAACAGCTGTGTGTGATGGTTAGTAGCTGTGTTTGTACTGTCATCGCCATCTGACGAAGGCAATGTGTGGCGCAAGCTGCAGTGGTATCCCGACAAGAGCCCCGGCACTTATTCCTTTACAAATTAAGCACTGTATATATATATATGTGAACAAGGCTCAAGGGAGCCGAAACGCGTAATGGCGATTGAATAAAGTATTTTATAAGAAGCACCAACTTGGGTCCGTGTCCGTACTGTGGAGAAATCCTTGGATTACAGCGGCGACTGCGCGATATATATATATATATGTATATATATTACCTACTGGCGGTCGCCAGTAGGTAGTTATAGTTCGAACCTACTTTCCATAGGAAAAGCATTTTTTGATTTGCTAATAACTTTGGCGTCGTTTGACGAATCTTCGTGAAATTCTCCAAAAAAAAGGTCTATCCAGGTCAGCTCCTATCCTGAAAGTTTGGGGGTGATTTGTCAAGTGGGGGCTGAGAAAAAAGGGGGGTCCCAAAAAGTGTTTTCTCCATGTTAATTTCCATAGGAAATTTTAGCCAAGGCTACAGCCCGAACTGCTGAACGGAATTACACCATATTTGGCAAAAAGGTACTGCTTGGCTCAGAAAGCGACCTTTTTAAAAATGGTGTAAATCCGTTCAGTAGTTGCTGAGAAATTGAAAAAAAACAAATATCGATATCTAGGGGCGCGGTGGATCCGCGAATCCTCCCGAGCACGAGCTTCATTTTAATTGGCTGCCAACACTCCAAACCTGGAAGTGTTGGCAGCCATCTTGTGACTCGGTAGAACCGAGTCACAAGAAAACAGTAAAAAAAAGGTGAAAAAAAAGAAAAGGGGGCAAGGTAGAAACACCCTGACCCCCTAGGCCTGCTCAGGGGGTCCCACAAGGACCTCCAGGGCCAAAAAAAGCATTTTTTTAAAAAAAAATCGGCGGAAATCGCGTTGAGGTCGCGAATCCCGCCGAAATTATAAAAAAAAAATCGAAGCGCGGGCTCCCGCGCTTCGTTTTCTATAAGCCCCCGGGTGGGCCAGGTCCCGGGGGCATTGTCCCAATTTATATGGGGGGGCTTCCAAGGCCCCCCCAAGCCCCGGGGACCGCCATCCCCCGGGGCTTCTTTTTTAAAAAATAATTAAAGTGTGTGGGGGGATGAATATTAATCAATTGAAAAGGGTTTCAAGGTTCGTTTTCTCCCCTGTATGGCCATTATATTATTATTATTTTCCGTCCAGCGCCAACATTGAGTCTTAACATAGTTTGCGCCTTTCGTATCAGCAATTAAAATCAGTTTATGCGCGGTGTGCAGCGTTTAACATACCTGGCACTCTCGCCATACACAAAGACCTGTATGGCACTCCTGCCGGTCTGGGCTTGTATTAATGAATCATGTATTTCACCGATTTCCTCCCACTGGAATCGAAAAAGATTCAATCCGAAATTCCTGCACCCCAGCACAAGCCCAGGCAGCGCCTACACCTGCCGGCCCTCCAAGGAAGCGCTACCCTCACAAAGACGGCTCTTGCCGCAGCCCTCTCAGAATAACAAAAGGCGGCGAGCCCCCTCTGGGGCGGGGAGCGCCCCTCTCCAGGGGGTTAAGAACACCCTTCACCAGCCCGCTGCCCCGAACAATGGGCGCCTTTCAGGTGTCCCAGCGGGGGCAATAATTAACCAGGTGGCAGATGCCCCCTGGCATGGAAACCGGACTTCGCCACCTCGGGTTAGGCCAACACACAAGCCTCTTTACAATGGCGTCGCCTCGGCCCCTGAGGGTCTTTACAATCCCACGAGGTGTGGTGCCCTCGGAAGTGGCCATTCTCATGGGGAACACCTGCGCCATGGAGGCAAGAGAGCTATTTACAACACCCACCCCCCGGGGCTTCTTTTTTAAATTTAAAATAATGTGTGGGGGGCTCCAGCCCCCCCACACTCCCCGGGGACCACCACCTCCCCGGGGCACATAGAAAATAAATGTGGGGGTCCGTTACGGATCCCCGAGCCCTGGGGACCACCACCTCCCCGGGGCTGTGCAATTCAAGGGAGTGGGGCCGCGCGGCCCCCCTCCTGGAGCCCTTGATGGCCCTGGGGACCACCACCCCCAGGGCCGGCTCCTGCAGTGTCCCGGGGTGCCTACCCCCGGCCACTGTGAGTTTGCAATGACAGGACGGGGCCTCGCGGCTCCCGTCCTGTCATTGCAAACTGCTTTGGATATTAGCGAGAGCAGGGAAGCCTGCTCTCGCTTAATCATCCAAAGACAATTGCTTTTCCACTGGGGAGCAGCATATTAGCTGCTCCCCATGTGGAAAGCAATGCCGGCTCGCGCAGGAGGCGGGGAGCCGGCTGGGACTGTGGGGGATTGGGGACCCCCACAGTCCCCAACCAGAGGCCAGGCCCCGGGGGATGGGGTCCCGGGGCCATAAGTGGCCAGGGAGGGGGCCACGCAGCCCCCTCCCCAAATTAGTACAAAATTAAAAAAATAAATAAAAGTGCAAGGCCGGCCCCGGGGATGGGGTCCCGGGGCCTTAAATGGACCTGAGGGGGCCACGCAGCCCCCTCCAAATAAAAAAATTGAGGGCATGCCCCGGGGATGGGGTCCCCGGGGCCAATACAGGCCCAGGGAAGGGGCGCCACGCGGCCCCCTTCCCGTTTTTTTTTCATTTAAAAAAAAAAATGCTCAGGCCCCGGGGGATGGGGTACCCGGGGCCAAAAGTGGGCAAGGGAAGGGGGCCACGCAGCCCCCTCCCTTTAAAATTAAAAAAAAAAAAAAAACGACCGGCATCGTGCCGGAGGCCCCGCCCCCTCCCTGCAGTACTCTGCAAACGCGCCCCCTGGCGCGTTTAAGAAAGGGAAGTAATTCTCCTTGAATACTGGGGGTCCCTGGGGGCCAACTAGCCCACCAGGAACCTCCAGTATGCGCCAGGGGCTGCGTTGCAGAGAGGTGTACAGAGGCCACGCCCTTTTACACCTCTCTGCAACGCAGCTCTGTGCGCTTTTTAAGTATATGGTGGCCTAGTTGGACTCCAGGGACCCTCAGGATTCAAGGGGACTTAATCCCCCAACTTAAAACGCGCCACAGGCGCATTTGCACAGTGGTGAAGGGAGGGGCGGGGCTTCAGGTGACATGTGTGCAAACAGGCCCCGTGGCGCGTTTTAAGATGGGAATTAAATCCCCTTCAATCCTGAGGGTCCCTGAGGGCCAACTAGCCCAACAGGTACATCCAGAAAGCGCCACAGAGCTGCGTTGCAGAGAGGTGTAAAAGGGATGTGGCCTCTCTACACGTCTCTGCAACGCAGCCCCCTGGCACATACTGGAGGTTCCTGGTGGGCTAGTTGGCCCCTAGGGACCCTCATGATTCAAGGGACTTAATCCCCCAACTTAAAACGCGCCACGAGGCGCGTTTGCACAGATGTCACCTCAGGCCCCGCCCCTCCCTTCACCATTGTGCAAATATTCCTCTAAAATCTGCCGAATTACGAATTCCGATTTACTCACCTGTTATCAGGAGAGACCTCAGTGCTGCATCTTTCAGCCCAGTACTAATCCTGAAAAGTAATTTTAACCGTACTTACCAGTAACTTGAATTTCCTTCCATAGGATATCATTGCCTGCTTTTTGCTGAAAAAGTTTCTAAGTGTTGATTTTTGAAACATACAAATATTCCTCTAAAATCAGCCGAAATACGAATTCCGATTTACTCACCTGTTATAAGGAGAGACCTCAGTGCTGTATCTTTCAGCCCAGTACTGGTCCTGAAAAGTAATTTTAACCGTACTTACCAGTAACTTGAATTTCCTTCCATAGGCTAACATTGACTGGTTTCACTTGGAAATTCTTCTAAGTGTGGAGTTTTGGAACTTTAAAATATTCCTCTAAAATCAGCCGAAATACCAATTCCGATTTACTCACCTGTTATCAGGAGAGACCTCAGTGCTGCATCTTTCAGCCCAGTACTGATCCTCAAAAGTAATTTTAACCGTACTTACCAGTAACTTGAATTTCCGTCCATAGGATATCATTGTCTGCTTTTGCTGAAAAAGTTTCTAAGTGTTGATTTTTGAAACATACAAATATTCCTCTAAAATCAGCCGAAAATCCGAATTCTGATTTACTCACCTGTTATCAGGAGAGACCTCAGTGCTGCATCTTTCAGCCCAGTACTGGTCCTGAAAAGTAATTTTAACCGTACTTACCGGTAACTTGAATTTCCTTCATAGGCTAACATTGACTGGTTTCACTTGGAAATTCTTCTGTGTGTGGAGTTTTGGAACTTTATAATATTCCTCTAAAATCAACCAAAGTACGAATTCCAATTTACTCACCTGTTATCAGGAGAGAACCCAGTGCTTCATCTTTTAGCCCAGCACTGACCCTGAAAAGTAATTTTAACCGTACTTACCAGTAACTTATATTTTCTTCCATAGGAATCCATTGTCTGGTTTTCAGCAGAAAAGTTTCAAAGTGTCGATTTTCACAAACTACAAATATTCCTTAAAAATCGCCTGTATGACTTAAACGCATTCTTTCAACTGTTTACAGGAGATGCACCAGTGCTGGATCGGATCCAACACTGAGTAAGAAGAAATAACTGATAACAGTTTTTACCTGCTAAGTGAATTTCCTTCCATAGGATAACATTGGTGATTCTATGTGAAAAAGTTTCTAAGTGTCAACTTTTAAAATACAATAATATTCCTTAAAAATCACTACTGTAACCAAAACGCTTTTACTCAACTGTTTACAGGAGATGTCCCAGGACTGAATCTAGGATCCAGTTCTGTGGTTAGAAAAGTAATCCATAAAGTAACTAATTGCATTTAACTAGAAATTCACATTGAGCTGAATGTTGCATTGTGTTTGAAAATGTGTTGCCCATTGCAACAACTGTAACTACTGTACTTAAAAGTCTATTGCCTATGTGCAAAGTATTTAAACTAAAGTAATTCATTCTCAGAAAGTATTTTTTGTAATGTAATGTATAATGTAATTACAATGTAATTTAAAAAATAAAATATGTAAAAAAGGTTTCTAAAAATGTAGTAAATCAGTATGACAAAAATTAATATAACAATTAATACATTTAAAAATTGTCATTTACAAAACCTTTGAAATTCACTGAAAAAACCGTAGGTTTCAGACATGTTATAGTTAGGAATTAGCATTTAAAAAACCTTTGAAATTCACTGAAAAAACCATAGGTTTCAGATATGTTATAGTTAGAAATTAGCATTTAAAAACCTTTGAAATTCACTGAAAAAACCATAGGTTTTAGGGACAGTTATAGTTACTTGGACATTGCACTCGCACAAAACCCGTGAAATTCCCCCGTTATAGTTAGTTCAGCTAACTATAACTCGCGCCCGCAATGCACTGCTGATGACGTCACATATTACATCACTCATGACATGGTCAGTGACATCACTGATGACATCTCAAATGACATCACTGATGACATCATCCACGTGATAATCTGATGCACCTCCTCACACCCTAATATAACCTGTGATACACCCACTCTAAATTACAGACTGCCATTCGCAAAACCATAGACACTCCAACACCAATAACTACATACCCACTCACTGAGTCATAGGTCTACGCACACATCCACTCACTCACCCGTACAGTCACTCATACTTACGGTCACTCAGTACAGGACTATCATATGCACTCATACTCCTATATAGACACTCAAACACCGCCACTCATCCATAGAGGTACTCACAAACCTAGTCAGTCATGCAAATAATTAAACACACTGCCATTTACTCACCTATACAGTTATACACACACCAGCTCACTTACTCATACAAATACTAGCACATTCTTACGCTCTTATACAATCACTGATACAAGCACACACTCATCCATACAGCCACTATCACAATCACTCACTCTAAGCTATAGCTATTTATATACTCCAACACACATATATACTGCCTTTCACATATGTAGTTACTCACACATGTACCACTGGGACATACATTCACTCACTAACACACTCTTACACACACTTACCCACCCATACAGTCTATCACAGATGCACTCTTGAAACCATCCACCCAGTGAATCACCCACTCACACATCTATGCACAGAGTCGCACACACCCCTCCCACACAAACACTCAGGCACACATACAGATACTCAGACAACCATTCAATAACTCATATAGACACTCATGTAGCTATTCACAAACACATGCAGCCACTTACACAGCAACAGACAGACGGATACAGACATTCACCCAGTTTAGTCACTAACCCATGCATTCAGTAAGATACGTTAAATCACTCACTTATAGAGTCAGTCACGCACCTACTAAATCATCCATACTAACACTTACACACCCACTCATTCTTCAATACGTCTTTTCCTATATATATTAAAAATATTTAAACTTTACAGAAACACACAGTCACTGGATGATGTCATCAGTGATGTCATTTGAGATGTCATCAGTGATGTCATCAGTGATGTCACTGACCATGTCATGAGTGATGTAATATGTGACGTCATCAGCAGTGCATTGCGGGGCGCGAGTTATAGTTAGCTTAACTAACTATAACGGGGAATTTCATGGGTTTTGTACGAGTGCAATGTCCAAGTAACTATAACTGTCCCTAAAACCTATGGTTTTTTCAGTGAATTTCAAAGGTTTTTTAAATGCTAATTTCTAACTATAACATATCTGAAACCTATGGTTTTTCAGTGAATATATATATATATATATATATACATACTCATTATCTACTGGCGGTCGCCAGTAGATAGTTATATCTAGGACCTATTTTCCATAGGAAATCCGCAACATTCTATTCCCAATAACTTTGGCGCCGGTTGACGAATCTTCGCGAAATTTCAAAACTTATGGCCCGCTCCGGTCCGCTCCTATCTTGAAAGTTTCGGGGTGATTCGTCAAGTGGGGGCCGAGAAAAAAGGGGGGGGTCCCAAAACGTGTTTTCCCCTTGCAATTTTCCATAGGAACCTTTAGTCGCAGCTACAGCCCGAACTGCCCGAACTGCTGAACGGAATTACACCAAATTTGGAAAAAAGGTAGCCCTTGGTTCAGAGTCGTGCCTTTTGGTTAAATGGTGTAAATCCGTTCAGTAGTTCCTGAGAAATTTGAAAAAGAAAACACATATATATCTGGGCGGAGCCTAACCACACATGTCATTGTGAGATCTGATTGGCTGTCAGCACTTCATCCTGGAATTGCTGGCAGCCATCTTGGGACCAATATAAATGATAGTTCCCCATTGAAATGCATTGTAGTGAATCGAAGATTTTGAGGGTTACCAAAAGGAGAACTATAAAGGGTGATAACAGACTTTAGTTACATTAGAATTCATTTGTTGATGGTACCATACTAATTTCAGGAATTGTGGTGTGTTCTAAGTAACCCTGGGCGTAGTTCGCGAAGTAGCGCAACGCGAAGCTACGCGAAGTGCACTTCGCACTACGCGAGCTACGCGTAGCACTTCGCGAACTGCGTAGTGCGCTGTTCGCCATGTTTGCACAGTGCCGGATGCTTGACCGCACTGTGCAATCATTGAAAACGGCACCTTGCACAGTGCGAGCTGTCTTTTACTGCCGCCGAGTAGATTTTTACTCGAGCGGCAGCTTCTCAACACGGACTGGTAGTTTCTCATCGCGAGCGGTCGCAGCATACGCGACCACTCGCAATGAGAAACCTGACCTCCCCGCGTTGAGAATCTCGGCCGGGAGGTTTATTTTCCACGCTTGCGATCGGCAACTTGATGTTGCTGATCGCGAACGAGAAAAAGTCTCGCCGGGATGTCATTTTGCTTGCTCGCGGTCGCCAACTTGACGTTGAGGACCGCGAGCAAGCAAAAAATGACCGCTGCGCTACGCTATGCTACGCGTGTTTGCACTGTGCTACGTGCAATTCGCGTAGTGCGAAGTAGCGCAAACTTCGCAAACTACGCGAGCGTAGCGTAGTGCTTTGCCCAGGGTTTGTTCTAAGGTGATTTTACCCTGTGAAAAACCTTCTGCTGGGATATTATGAATCATGTTTGAGAGAAAACTATTTTCACATGCTTGTCCCATACAGTTTTGGAAGGTGCTCCAGAAGCTAAAATGAGAGCATATTTTCTGTAAATTCACATTATCTTTCTCAGTCATGTGAGAATGAAGTCTGACATTCTCAGTAAAACATGTACATCCAACAAGGGCAGAGACTGTCAGTTGATTCCTTTGTGTTCTACTGCAGCTTCCCAGAGTGTTCTAAAGAACAACTAGAGTGCTAACAGCCTTACTTATGACAAAAGTATGGCACACCTGAAGCCATCTTGATTGGAATAAACTGGTAACACTTAAAACATTTAATTTAAAAAGGAACAAAATGATGGGGTTCATTTTGTCATAGAAATTATGGTTAGTGCTGTAGAAAGAAAAATTAGGACATGTTTCAAGTGTGATCTCAAATATCTTCCAGTTATATTTCAACAGGAGCAGCCTGTCAGTTGATGCCTTTGTGTTCTACTGCAGCTTCCCAGAGTGTTCTAAAGAACAACTAGAGCGCTAACAGTCTTACTTATGACAAAATTATGGCACACCTGAAGCCATCTTGATTGGAATAAACTGGTAACTCTTAAAACATTTAATTTAAAAAGGAACAAAATGAGGGGGTTCATTTTGTCATAGAAATTATGGTTAGTGATGTAGAAAGAAAAATTAGGACATGTTTTAAGTGAGATCTCAAATATCTTCCTGTTATATTTCAACAGGAGCAGCCTGTCAGTTGATGCCTTTGTGTTCTACTGCAGCTTCCCAGAGTGTTCTAAAGAACAACTAGAGAACTAACAGTCTTACGTATGACAAAAGTATGGCACACCTGAAGCCATCTTGATTGGAATAAACTGGTAACACTTAAAACATTTAATTTAAAAAGGAACAAAATGAGGGGGTTCATTTTGCCATAGAAATTATGGTTAGTGCTGTAGAAAGAAAAATTAGGACATGTTTTAAGTGAGATCTCAAATATCTTCCTGTTATATTTCAACAGGAGCAGCCTGTCAGTTGATGCCTTTGTGTTCTACTGCAGCTTCCCAGAGTGTTCTAAAGAACAACTAGAGTGCTAACAGCCTTACTTATGACAAAAGTATGGCACACCTGAAGCCATCTTGATTGGAATAAACTGGTAACACTTAAAACATTTAATTTAAAAAGGAACAAAATGATGGGGTTCATTTTGTCATAGAAATTATGATTAGTGCTGTAGAAAGAAAAATTAGGACATGTTTCAAGTGTGATCTCAAATATCTTCCTGTTATATTTCAACAGGAGCAGCCTGTCAGTTGATGCCTTTGTGTTTTACTGCAGCTTTCCAGAGTGTTCTAAAGAACAACTAGACGCTAACAGTCTTACTTATGACAAAATTATGGCACACCTGAAGCCATCTTGATTGGAATAAACTGGTAACTCTTAAAACATTTAATTTAAAAAGGAAGAAAATGAGGGGTTCATTTTGTCATAGAAATTATGGTTAGTGCTGTAGAAAGAAAAATTAGGACATGTTTTAAGTGAGATCTCAAATATCTTCCTGTTATATTTCAACAGGAGCAGCCTGTCAGTTGATGCCTTTGTGTTCTACTGCAGCTTCCCAGAGTGTTCTAAAGAACAACTAGAGCGCTAACAGTCTTACTTATGACAAAAGTATGCACACCTGAAGCCATCTTGATTGGAATAAACTGGTAACACTTAAAACATTTAATTTAAAAAGGAACAACATGAGGGGGTTCATCTTGCCATAGAAATTATGGTTAGTGCTGCAGAAAGAAAATTTAGGGCATGTTTTAAGTGAGATCTCAAATCCTCTTCTATTTCATTAGAAAATTCTGACATGCAGACTGAAACAATCACTTTCAATACCATCAGTAGACTTCCAGTTAACTCCCTGGTGAGCAGTAGCTTTACTACAGTGATCTAATGAACTAGAGTGCTAACATTCTGAATTTATGGCAAATGTGTGACACATCTGAATGCCTTCTTGATGGAATCAAAGTAAAAACTGAAAGCATTTCCTACTGAGGAGACTGCAGTAAATGACGAAATTAGGAAACTTCATAACAAATAAGTCTCCCAAGATGGCCACCAGAGAAAAAAGAGCCCAAATGTAGCATAAATATCACCCAGATGTAGCCCACATATAGCCCAATGACAGAAGTGTGCAAAACACTTTTTATTTTTAGTTTTTCTGCAGTTTTATATAGTGCAAACTGGTCAGGTATTGGAGCGTTACATCTTACTTGGACTCCTTATTGCGTATTTTGCACGAAGTACATGAGACTGATCTTGCGAAACATTGAAATTTACGATTCTGTTAACCTGAAGTTGCTCTGAACCGGGCTTTGTAACACCCGCTTTACCTACTGGTTTTAATTAATTCTCACTGTATTGTATTAGGAAAGAGGATTTACTGTTTTTATGTACACTTTTATGATCTATGTTTCTAAATCAGATCAAATAAAGTTTAATGAATTCTATGGCAGGACGGAGGCGAGGATTATGCATATCTTTCCTCACTTTATTTGCATAGCAGTTCAAAGAAAACGTAACACAACCATCATTAAACAAAAGACTACACAACCCATGAACCATTAGGGGGGTAGTCTCCAAGGCAACTATAGTTCAATCATATCACAGTCCATCGTATATAATATCGTGACGTCCCTTCCGCTTCCTCTTTCTTCACTGCTCGTCAGTTAAGTGAATTCCTTACATTCTTGGCTTAATCTGACGTTGTTGCTGTTTGTATAGCGGTTTCTTGTGCACGTTATTAGCATTATTGCCTTGGTATTGTTTCATATTTCCTGCGCAGCAGGCTCTTGCCCGAGCGCGTTCTCCCCCCCGCAGTTTCTCCAGCTGTGTGCTCTGTGCGCGGTGAGATCCTGTCAGGCGCGTCTGGTCCGAGTGAGGCAGCTCCGTCGAGCGCTCCCGCTGGTCTTTACGCGCGTTTGGGAATCCGGTCACTCCTTTAGTGTCCGTTTGATTCCCGACCAACCCTCGCCTAATTTTGACACTGCTACGCGGTGATTTCCCCACACGGCCACGTTAGTGATCAGCGCCACCTGGTGGTAGTAATTGGTATTACGCCTCAGTCTATTCTTATAACAGCTTCGGGGAAAGCCCAGCTGTTGGAGCACCGGCGAGGGGGCTGTCTTAAGGATTTTAAGGGCATTTGTTCTGTGCTCACACCCTCTGCTATCATGTCTTCTCCAGAAGACCATTTTTACTCCTCCTACCAGGAAGTGGAGGAGGAATGACCCCCAACTTCTCCCTCCAGCAGTGGACCAAGCCCTCTCTCTGGCTATTTGTATGGCGCTGGCTCCTCTTAGGGATCAGGTTGATAAGCTGGCGAAAAGCATCCCTGGGGTGTTCAGTGACCCAGATCTGGTGGTGGCGGGTCCAAGTAGCTCCCAGATGGGGAATAAAAGGGCCGTTAAGCATAACGCGGGGCACTTGGAAGGATTTGATAAACTTACGGAGACCTTCCTCAAGAGTGCGCAAACGCTAGAACATGCACCCTGCCGGGAGGAGGAGGAGCCCGGAGAAAATTGCGACACTGTCACCACTATTGTAGACCCCGACGGCGGGTTTCCTTAGAGGGAGAGGGTGTATCGGAGGACGATTTCTCCTCCGATGAGGATAAGGACTCGGGCGTCCCTGGCGTCCAGAGTCCCACTCCTCTCAGTCCCCGGTTGGGGACGGGGTCCACTCGGACATGTTCGAGCCTACCCAAATTTACCATCCTAGGTCGGCAGAGTGGACACCTGACGCCAAAGTGGCAGAGTATGTGGTGGGGAAAATCCATCAACCCCTTGAAAGGGAGGTCAGGAATAGGATCAGGGAGAATGCCCCAGGCCCTCACTGAAGGGGAAGGTGGCACACACGCCTGAAATTGATGAGAAACTATGTACCTTTTTCTCCAAGTATATGAGGGATCCCAAGAAAGGAATTGATAGGTCTTGGACGTGGTAGGGCCCTTGACCCAAATTATTCAATTGACGGAGCGTTCCAAAGAGTCAGGATCCCCTTTGTCCACGGATATTGTGGCTGGTTGGGCGCACTACCCTAAACCCTAAAACACTACCCCCTCCACTACCCAAACACCACTGCACTACCCTAAACCCTAAAACACTACCCCCAGCACGACACCCTACACTACCCAAACATAACTGCACTACCCTAAACCCTAAAACACTACCACCAGCACGACTCCCTACACTACCCAAACACCACTGCACTACCCTAAACCCTAAAACACTACCCCCAGCACGACTCCCTACACTACCCAAACACCACTGCACTATACTAAACCCTAAATATACCCCCAGCATGACCTCCCACACTATACAAACACCACTGCACTACCCTAAACCCTAAAACACTACCCCCAGCACGACCCCATACACTACCCAAACACCACTGCACTACCCTATACCCTAAAACACAACCCCCTACACTACACAAACACGACTGCACTACCCTAAACCCTAAAACACTACCCACAGCATGACCCCCTTCACTACACAAACACCACTGCACTGCCCTAAACCCTAAAACACTACCCCAGCACTACCCCCTACACAAACCAAACACCACTGCACTACCCTAAACCCTAAATCTACCCCCAGCATGACCCCCTACACTACCCAAACACCACTGCACTACCCTAAACCATAAAACACTACCCCCAGCATGACCCCTACACTACACAAACACCACTGCACTACCCTAAACCCTAAAACACTACCACCAGCATGACCCCTACACTACTCAAACACCACTGCACTACCCTAAACCCTAAAACACTACCCCAGCACGACCCCCTACACTACCCATACACCACTGCACTACCCTAAACCCTAAAACACTACCCCCAGCACGACCCCCTACACTACTGCACTACCCTAAACCCTAAAACACTACCCCCAGCACGACCCCCTACACTACCCAAACACCACTGCACTACCCTAAACCCTAAAACACTACCCCCAGCACGACCCCCTACACCACCCTAAACCCTAGAAAAGAAACCCCCACCCCATGCCCAATCCCCCTTACCTCTCACTCCTCATGGTTCCTCTCTCCTCGTGGTTCCTGCTTCACGTCATCTCTGAGGGGCGGTGCACGTCGTTGTGAGGAAACGGAACAGCCTCTGTTTCCTTACAACGACATGGATCGTCTACATGTTTTAGAACGCATGGTCATTTACCATACATACCTTTACAACAAAATTTGTTGTAAAGGCATGCGTGGTAAATGACCATGCGTCCTAAAAATGCGTAGTAATGACTTTGTGATGTACAACGCATGCGTGGTAATGCATGCGTTGTAATGGTATCGCAAAGTAAAAAGTCGTTGTAACGGCTGTTTACCGATCGAAGCTGGCCCCTGTTCTTCAGTGAGACGTTTATTTGATTAATTAGGAGGAAGGAATGTGGTTTTTTTACCAAAAAGTGCATTCCCGGCTGTTGTATTGTGAAAGTGTCCGCGTGGCCTGGTTTCACTTCCGGTGCGAGAGTGGAAGAGTCTGTTTGGATCTAAAGGAGTTCTGTTGTTGGACGGGGCCGGCGCGACATGTCATCAGAAAACATAGCTAATGGAAAGCGTCCTCCCTGAAGTGTGGAGCAGTGCCATGAGAGGTCAACGAGTGTGCGTCCCACCGCAGTATGACCGTACCGCGTGACCCATGTGCCGCCTCCAGGGTACGGGAGGCAGAAGCGGCATCGCAGGTCCTCTTGAAGACCTTTGTAGCACTAATTCTACATTTTGGTACTAGGGCATTTTAACTTCGTTGTTCCTGCCAGATACAAAGAGAAGATCCTGTGTTATTCAGTGCCCTCGTTACCTTTTTGTGGGTTGTGGTGCTTGTCACTTTGCTGCCCCGCCGGTGCACACGACTGGGCACCCCACCTCGTGTGCCATCTGCAGGGCCTCTGCCCTCGGATCACTGGTTTCGGTTTCTGGAGTGGCAACATAAACAGTTGCTCCCAAAGGACTAGCCTGAACACTTAGGTGAATATCCCCTGCACCAGCATTCCACGGAAATTCTTTCCTAGCTCTCCCACGTCAAAGAGCACGGCTTCGCTCGCGACACCGTTTGACGTCATCGGAGCCATAAGAGGACCTCATCAGCGTGCTGACGTCAGTTCCACCCATTTTTTCCGTGCCACCGAGGCAAACAGGGGACCGAGACATTTTCACATGTATACATAGTATAATAAATATATATATATTCACTGAAAAAACCATAGGTTTCAGGCACGTTATAGTTAGAAATTAGCATTTAAAAAACCTTAGAAATTCACTGAAAAAACCATAGGTTTCAGGCACGTTATAGTTAGAAATTAGCATCTAAAAAACCTTAGAAATTCACTGAAAAACCATAGGTTTCAGGGGCGTTACAGTTAGTTGGACATTTCACTCGTACAAAACCATAGAAATTCCCCGTTATAGTTAGTTCAGCTAACTATAACTCGCGCTCCCGCAATGCACTGCTGATGACGTCACATATTACATCACTCATGACATGGTCAGTGACATCACTGATGACATCACTGATGACATCATCCAGTGAATGTGTGTTTTTCTGAAAATTAAATATGTTTTATATATGTATATCTCAAGGTCGATGGAAGAATAAATGGGTATATAAGTGTCTAAATGGATGATTTTTTTTTGTAAAATTGATTGTATAACTGACTAAGTGTATCTTAGTGAATACATGGGTTAGTGAGTAATGTTTAAATATGAAAATATCTGTATCAGTCTCTCACTTTGTGTATAAGTGGCTGCATGGGTTGGTGAGTAGCTACATGATGTCTATATGGGTTATTAGTTGGTTTTTGAGTATCAGTATGAGTGTCTGAGTGTCTGTATGGTTCGGTGGGGGTATTACTTAGTGCATAGATGCATGAATGAGTGACTCACTGTTTGTATGTGTTGAAGACAGCATGTGTGCAGGACTGTATAGGTGGATGAGTATGTGTATGGGTGTGTTAGTGAGTGAATGACTGTCTCAATAGTGTCTTTATGAGTAACTACATATGTTTTAAACTAGTATATGTGAGTATTGGTGTATATAAGTGAGTATATGTGAGAGTGAGAGATTGGAAGAGTTCCTGTACAAATAAGTAGGTGTTTCTATAAGTGATTGTTTAAGAGAGTAAGTATGTGTAAGTTTCTGTAGAAGTAAGTGTGGTAGTGTATATATAACTGTATATGCAAGTAAATGGATGTTTGATACTTTGTTTGCATGTGTGACTATGTATGTGAGTAACTCTATGGATGAGTGGCGGTGTGTAACAGGATGTATAGGTGTATGAGTACATATGATGAGTGAGTACATGTATGAGTGACTGTATAGGGACTGTTGGTGAATGAGTGGATGTGTGTGTAGATCTTGGAATTACTGAATAGGTGTGTTGTAACTGGTATTGGTATGTCCATTGTTTTGAAAATGTTAGTTTGTATTTTTGAGTGTGTATATCAAAGGTTATATTAGGGTGAGAGGAGGTCTGCCACTCTATCACAAGGATGATGTCATCAGTGATGTCATCAGTGATGTCATTTGAGATGTCATCAGTGATGTCATGAGTGATGTCACTGACCATGTCATGAGTGATGTAATATGTGACGTCATCAGCAGTGCATTGCGGGCGCGCGAGTTATAGTTAGCTGAACTAACTATAACGGGGGAATTTCTATGGTTTTGTACGAGTGAAATGTCCAACTAACTATAACGCCCCTGAAACCTATGGTTTTTTCAGTGAATATATATATATATATTCACTGAAACAAACCATAGGTTTCTGGGACGTTATAGTTATAAATTAGCATTTAAAAAAACTTTAGAAATTCACTGAAAAAACCATAGGTTTCAGAAACGTTATAGTTAGTAATTAGCATTTAAAAAACCTTAGAAATTCAATGAAAAAACCATAGGTTTCAGGGACGTATAGAGTTAATCAAACAAATAGTCAGTCATGCAAAGAATCAATCACACTCCCATTTACTCACCTATACAGTTTTACACACACCACCTCACTTATTCATACAGATACTAACACATACTTACTCTCTCATACAATCACTGATACCAGCACACACTCATCCATACAGCCACTCTCACAATCACTCACTCTCACCTATGTTATTTCCAATGCAATTAAAGCACATAAATGTTAATTTTTTTTTATAATGTGCTCCCAAATCTCCTTTTTCTTTTTTTTCTTAAACAGTTCCTTTGGAGTCTTCAATATTGTTTTGTTTAAAAAAAAAGTCAAAAACACCCCAAAAAAGAAAACACATTAAAAATATACATTTTTTTTTTTAATTGTTTGAAAACAAAAAAAAAGGTTCATACGGAACCACATATATTGGTTAAAAATTGAAAAATTACCTAAGGGATTGCATGAGTGTAAGGATAGTGACTGAGTGATTGTAGAAGTACTTGTAGAGTGTCTGAATGATTGCATGAATGCATGGATAGTGCTTGCATGATTGCATGAGTGCAGCAGAAGTGCCTGAGTGCATGCATGAGCGCACGGGTAGTGGCTGGGTGATTGAAGGAGTGCATGGGTTATGTCTGTGTGATTGCATGAGTGCAGGGGTAATGTCTGGGTGATTAGAAAAGTGTATGGGTAATGCCTGGGTGTATGGAGGAGTAAATGGGTAGTGCCTGGGTTATTGCATGAATGCATAGGTAGTGCTTGGGTGATTGCAAAAGTGCAGGGGTAATGTCTGGGAGATTGGAAGAGTGCATGGGTAATGCTTGGGTACATGGAGAACTGCATGGGTAGTGTCTGGGTGATTGCATGAGTGCATACGTAGTCCATGGGTGACTGGAGGAGTGCAAGAGTAGTACTTGGGTGATTGCATGAGTGCACGGGTAGTGCCTGGATGATTGGAAGACTGCATGGGTAGTGCTTCAATGATTACATGAGTGCAGTAGAAGTGCCTCAGTGCATGTATAAGTGCATGGGTAGTGCCTGAGTGACTCCATGTATGCATGAGTAGTGCTTGGGTGATTGGAGAAGTGCATGGGTAGTACCTGGGTGTTTGGAAGACTGTATAGGTAATGTCTGGGTGCACAGATGACTGCATGGGTAGTGCCAGCATAATTCCATGAGTGCATAGGTAATGCCTCCTTTAGTGAAAGTTGAAGTGCTTGGATAGTGCCTGGATAATTTGAAGAGTGCACAGGTAATGACTGGGTGATTGGAGGAGTGCATGGGTACTGCCTGACTGATTGTAGGACTGCATGGGTAATGCCTGGGTGATTGCATGAGTGCATAGGTAGTGCTTGGGTGATTGCATGAGTGCAGAGGTGGCACCTGGGTGATTGGAGGAGTGCAAGGGTAGTGCATGAGTGATTTTATAAGTGCATGGGTAGTGGCTGGGTGATAGAAGGAGTGCATGGGTAATGCCTAGGTGATTGCATGAGTGCAGGGGTAATGTCTGGGTGATTAGAAGAGTGTGTGGGTAAGGCCTGGGTGTATGGAGCAGTACATGGGTAGTGCCTGGGTGACTGGAGGAATGCAAGAGTAGTACCTGGGTAATTCCATGAGTGTAGGGGTAATGTCTAGCTGATTGCATGAATGTACCGGTAGTGCTTGAGTGATTGGAGTAGTGCGTAGGTAGTGTCTGGGTGATATTATAAATGTATGGGTACTGGATAGGTGATTGGAGAAGTACATGGATAGTGCGTGGGTGATTGGAGGAGTGTGGGAATAGTGCCTAACTGTATAGATGAGTGCATCGGTAGTGTTTGAAAAAATGAATGAGTGCAGTAAAATCAACTGTAAACATTAGTTCATGTGATCATGATTATTACATTATTTCATCTTACCATTTTTATTGTTGAAGATACAAATCTCAGTGGTACTATTTTACAGTAGTTTTGTTCTAAACTGAATTTAAAATCTTTTCAAACTTTACCATTACCTTCTGTAAAAAAGAAAAACAAAAACTGTTATTGATTAAAATATTATAGTTTTAAAAACACAACCTAATTTTAGAATTACATAACATATTCAGTTTCCCTTTTATGCTGTTCTCAGATTCTACTGAATTTCACCATACACAGTGATTTCAATGTAGATCATCATATAACAGCGGGGAAAAAATACAATCAATTAGACTGTAAAAAGAACAAATTTGTGTTGAAAATATTTACAAGTGCAACTATCTGTTTACCTATATACAGTTTCGAAATTACATTCTTCAACTACATTAAATCATTTATTTCTCTGAAGTACATTTTGTAAAATATAGAGTCTCATTTACATTGTGTATAATATAAAGATCACATTTATAAACTACTAGGAGTGCATGGGTAATGCCTAGGTGATTGCATGAGTGCAGGGGTAATGTCTGGTTGATTGGAGGAGTAGATGGGTACTGCCTGAGTGATTGAAGGAGTGCATGGGTTATGTCTGTGTGATTGCATGAGTGCAGGGGTAATGCCTGGGTGATTAGAAGAGTGTATGGGTAATGCCTGGGTGTATGGAGGATACATGGGTAGTGCCTGGGTTATTGCATGAGTGCATAGGTAGAGATTGGGTGATTGCATCAGTGCAGGGGTAATGTCTGTGTGATTGGAAGAGTGCACGGGTAATGCTTGGGTGCATGGAGAACTGCATGGGTAGAGTCTGGGTTATTGCATGAGTGCATACGTAGCCCATGGGTGACTGGAGGAGTGCATGAGTAGTACTTGGGTAATTGCATGAGTGCACGGGTAGTGCCTGGATGATTGGAAGACTGCATGGGTAGTGCTTCAATGATTACATGAGTGCAGTAGAAGTGCCTCAGTGCATGTATAAGTGCATGGTTAGTACCTGAGTGACTCCATGTATGCATGAGTAGGGCTTGGGTGATTGGAGAAGTGTATGGGTAGTGCCTGGGTGATTGGATGACTGTATAGGTAATGCCTGGGTGCACGTATGACTGCATGGGTAGTGCCAGCATTATTCCATGAGTGCATAGGTAATGCCTGCTTTAGTGAAAGTTGGAGTGCTTGGATAGTGCCTGGATAATTTGAAGAGTGCACGGGTAATGACTGGGTGATTGGAGGAGTGCATGGGTACTGCCTGACTGATTGTAGGACTGCATGGGTAATGCCTGGGTGATTGCATGAGTGCATAGGTAGTGCTTGGGTGATTGCATGAGTGCAGAGGTAGTACCTGGGTGATTGGAGGAGTAGATGGGTACTGCCTGAGTGATTGAAGGAGTGCATGGGTTATGTCTGTGTGAATGCATGAGTGCAGGGGTAATGTCTGGGTGATTAGAAGAGTGTAAGGATAATGCCTGGGTGTATGGAGGAGTACATGGGTAGTGCCTGGGTTATTGCATGAGTGCATAGGTAGTGATTGGGTGATTGCATCAGTGCAGGGGTTATGTCTGGGTGATTGGAAGAGTGCATGGGTAATGCTTGGGCGCATGGAGAACTGCATGGGTAGTGTCTGGGTGATTGCATGAGTGCATACGTAGTCCATGGGTGACTGGAGGAGTGCATGAGTATTACTTGGGTGATTGCATGAGTGCACGGGTAGTGCCTGGATGATTGGAAGACTGCATGGGTAGTGCTTCAATGATTAAGTGAGTGCAGTAGAAATGCCTCAGTGCATGTATAAGTGCATGGGTAGTGCCTGAGTGACTCCATGTATGCATGAGTAGTGCTTGGGTGATTGGAGAAGTGCATGGGTGGTGCCTGGGTGATTGGAAGACTGTATAGGTAATGTAATATAGAGAATGATGGCAGTGGTTTTCAAGAAAAGCCAGCACCACTGTTAGTTTGCAAATTGTACAGCGCAATATGTCCTCTGGCGTGCTCAATGTTAACACTGTGCCATCCACAGTGCCGCTCAGTACATAGAGAAATTCTCCACACACAATGACCATTAGAATTAGAACAGAGCACAGCACAAAAAAAGTATTAGCTGACTAACATTAGTCAGTGATCAATTGAATTCCAGACAAAGCAATAGATGAAAAGATCAGTATACAGTAATCTTGATCTCCAAAATGTTGACACGTAGATATACAAAACAAACAGCCGACAAGTGTTTCGTCGTTAGACGACTTTCTCAAGGCTGTTGACAAAACAGTGTAACAAGTTCTTTAATGTCAAAACAAGAGAGAATTCTTACTACAATCTACATTGTCAGACACTCCAAGTGTATACGTGCACGAAAGAAGAAATGCCCGAAAAACAACTGAATCCCGACATACGTGTAACACAGTGCCAAGTGAGAAGGAATGATAGTCGGTGTTCATCAAGACGCCCAAACACCATGAGATATTAGGCAGTTAATAGATAAAAGATTGAAAAATGAGCAAGAAAAGTGAATCAGAAAAATTCAATCCAAACACCCGGGTCGAATTTTACCTATTAAAAACATGTTCATGTGTGTTAAAATGAGAAAACAGAGAGGATAAAAAGTGGGAAAGAAAATTAAGTTCCATAAGTACCTTAAATCGGTAATTTGTATATACAAGAAATCAACGAAAGCAACCTATTCTTCTCTAGTATGAAGATACCAAAGGTGCGAGGCAATTTCGATGTGCATTCGTTAATCGCAATATATTGGAAGAGTCACTAGGAGAGAGGCAAATTTAGATAGTAAGCAATGTAGCTTTGCAATGCCCCTTATAACAACCAAAAGAAATACGATCTTGCACTATAAGACAAAAAAGAACCTTAAAGTATCGCAAACTATCAGTAGAAATAACATCCAGCCCCAAAGATAGTATGCTTAACTCAAAATAAACTCTGTGGCTGTCGAAACTCAGGACAGGAATGCGGAACCCACAGAGTGGTAGACCATCTATGACACATAGTAAATAACAGTAACTCAGTCATCCTAAAAAACAAGCTGTAGTGACGATTCGTATTGACATAAGTCGCAGAGTAATGCCAGGAGTTAAACGATAAAAAGCTGAAGCAAACTAATGATTATACTTGTAAAACTTACTCTGCTACGAGATCGGTGAGCCAGGAAAATCCGTTATGGTAAAACGAAAAGAGTCATAATGTAGAAACCTCCCAGTAAAGGTAACGTTCTTCAAAACGTAATCTACAAAGTAACATCAATATGTTATACAAATAGCATCTCTAAGACCCAGTAGCAGTTACCTATGGGTACGAATAATGTCTAGTACACAAAGACTTACCCAAAGAGAAACAAATTCCAGCTTCCAGCTCACATCCCGAAAAGAGAAGTAAACCCGCCTTAGGGAAAACGCCATAAAAATATCCGAGCGTAACCCTTGAGTATCAATTACGTGACGGAACGTATTGACGTAATGCTTCCGGTTCAAAAAACGTGATGCAGCCATTTTGTTAGTTTCACAGTATTATATAAGACTACAGAATGTCGTAGAACACCGACTATCCCTCAGAGGGAGATTCTATGACTGAGAAACTGTCAGAGTACCTTACCCCGATGTCACCGCATATATGTCTCAATGTAAAATATGAATCAACATAATGCCCATCTATAACAACACGGTTAAATGAACTATAATAAGTATCTTGAATATAAATAAGTGAAGCGCAGTAGCATTTGGATAGATACGTGTGAGATTAGGCTATGAAGGAAGTACAGATACTCGTACCTATGAGTAGTGTAAGAGAGTCTGAATGAGATCCTAACCGGACACCATACAAGGGATATAGTATTAGTGGAAAGGGTGAAAGAAAAGGTAGTCAAGTAGACATAACCATATGAAAAGTGAACAGTGAGAAAGCATTTCTGATATCAAATCTCCGATATAAATCGTATGTTTTAAAACTTCTTTACAATATACATATCAGTTATTTACAGTCAGACAAAGCCACACATTACAGTATTGTTTTGACATGACATTGCTTATTTTCAAACTGAATATCTGTTGGAAAGAAGCTAAGAGGCACATACGATTTCACATTGGATACCAACATTTGCTCTTAAATGTATAGTGTATGGAAATTTCATATATATCATACAGGTGTAATGTACTATAAACATTTTTATCATTCCTCAATTTGCTATTTGCGAACAGAGAGTAAGTACATGCTGTCCTCAACAAAAAACTCAATCTCTGAGAAATACATACATTTCTTTATCAACATTTTGGAGATCAAGATTACTGTATACTGATCTTTTCATCTATTGCTTTGTCCGGAATTAAATTGATCACTGACTAATGTTAGTCAGCTAATACTTTTTTGTGCTGTGCTCTGTTCAAATTCTAACTGTATAGGTAATGCCTGGGTGCACGGATGACTGCATGGGTAGTGCCAGCATTATTCCATGAGTGCATAGGTAATGCCTGCTTTAGAGAAAGTTGGAGTGCTTGGATAGTGCCTGGATAATTTGAAGAGTGCATGGGTAATGACTGGGTGATTGAAGGAGTGCATGGGTACTGCCTGACTGATTGTAGGACTGCATGGGTAATGCCTGGGTGATTGCATGAGTGCATAGGTAGTGCTTGGGTGATTGCATGAGTGCAGAGGTAGCACCTGGGTGATTGGAGGAGTGCAAGGGTAGTGCATGAGTGATTTTATAAGTGCATGGGTAGTGGCTGGGTGATAGAAGGAGTGCATGGGTAATGCCTAGGTGATTGCATGAGTGCAGGGGTAATGTCTGGGTGATTAGAAGAGTGTGTGGGTAATACCTGGGTATATGGAGCAGTACATGGGTAGTGCCTGGGTGACTGGAGGAATGCAAGAGTAGTACCTGGGTAATTCCATGAGTGTAGGGGTAATGTCTAGCTGATTGCATGAATGTACAGGTAGTGCTTGAGTGATTGGAGTAGTGCGTAGGTAGTGTCTGGGTGATATTATAAATGTATGGGTACTGGATAGGTGATTGGAGAAGTACATGAATAGTGCGTGGGTGATTGGAGGAGTGTGGGAATAGTGCCTAACTGTATAGATGAGTGCATCGGTAGTGTTTGAAAAAATGAATGAGTGCAGTAAAATCAACTGTAAACATTAGTTCATGTGATCATGATTATTACATTATTTCATCTTACCTTTTTTATTGTTGAAGATACAAATCTCAGTGGTACTATTTTACAGTAGTTTTGTTCTAAACTGAATTTAAAATCTTTTCAAACTTTACCATTACCTTCTGTAAAAAGAAAAACAAAAACTGTTATTGATTAAAATATTATAGTTTTAAAAACACAACCTAATTTTAGAATTACATAACATATTCAGTTTCCTTTTTTGCTGTTCTCAGATTCTACTGAATTTCACCATACACAGTGATTTCAATGTAGATCATCATATAACAGCGGGAAAAAATACAATCAATTAGACTGTAAAAAAGAACAAATTTGTGTTGAAAATATTTACAAGTGCAACTATCTGTTTACCTATATACAGTTTCGAAATTACATTCTTCAACTACATTAAATCATTTATTTCTCTGAAGTACATTTTGTAAAATATAGAGTCTCATTTACATTGTGTATAATATAAAGATCACATTTATAAACTACTAGGAGTGCATGGGTAATGCCTAGGTGATTGCATGAGTGCAGGGGTAATGTCTGGTTGATTGGAGGAGTAGATGGGTACTGCCTGAGTGATTGAAGGAGTGCATGGGTTATGTCTGTGTGATTGCATGAGTGCAGGGGTAATGCCTGGGTGATTAGAAGAGTGTATGGGTAATGCCTGGGTGTATGGAGGATACATGGGTAGTGCCTGGGTTATTGCATGAGTGCATAGGTAGAGATTGGGTGATTGCATCAGTGCAGGGGTAATGTCTGTGTGATTGGAAGAGTGCATGGGTAATGCTTGGGTGCATGGAGAACTGCATGGGTAGAGTCTGGGTTATTGCATGAGTGCATACGTAGCCCATGGGTGACTGGAGGAGTGCATGAGTAGTACTTGGGTAATTGCATGAGTGCACGGGTAGTGCCTGGATGATTGGAAGACTGCATGGGTAGTGTTTCAATGATTACATGAGTGCAGTAGAAGTGCCTCAGTGCATGTATAAGTGCATGGTTAGTACCTGAGTGACTCCATGTATGCATGAGTAGGGCTTGGGTGATTGGAGAAGTGTATGGGTAGTGCCTGGGTGATTGGATGACTGTATAGGTAATGCCTGGGTGCACGTATGACTGCATGGGTAGTGCCAGCATTATTCCATGAGTGCATAGGTAATGCCTGCTTTAGTGAAAGTTGGAGTGCTTGGATAGTGCCTGGATAATTTGAAGAGTGCACGGGTAATGACTGGGTGATTGGAGGAGTGCATGGGTACTGCCTGACTGATTGTAGGACTGCATGGGTAATGCCTGGGTGATTGCATGAGTGCATAGGTAGTGCTTGGGTGATTGCATGAGTGCAGAGGTAGTACCTGGGTGATTGGAGGAGTAGATGGGTACTGCCTGAGTGATTGAAGGAGTGCATGGGTTATGTCTGTGTGAATGCATGAGTGCAGGGGTAATGTCTGGGTGATTAGAAGAGTGTATGGATAATGCCTGGGTGTATGGAGGAGTACATGGGTAGTGCCTGGGTTATTGCATGAGTGCATAGGTAGTGATTGGGTGATTGCATCAGTGCAGGGGTTATGTCTGGGTGATTGGAAGAGTGCATGGGTAATGCTTGGGCGCATGGAGAACTGCATGGGTAGTGTCTGGGTGATTGCATGAGTGCATACGTAGTCCATGGGTGACTGGAGGAGTGCATGAGTATTACTTGGGTGATTGCATGAGTGCACGGGTAGTGCCTGGATGATTGGAAGACTGCATGGGTAGTGCTTCAATGATTACGTGAGTGCAGTAGAAATGCCTCAGTGCATGTATAAGTGCATGGGTAGTGCCTGAGTGACTCCATGTATGCATGAGTAGTGCTTGGGTGATTGGAGAAGTGCATGGGTGGTGCCTGGGTGATTGGAAGACTGTATAGGTAATGTAATATAGAGAATGATGGCAGTGGTTTTCAAGAAAAGCCAGCACCACTGTTAGTTTGCAAATTGTACAGCGCAATATGTCCTCTGGCGTGCTCAATGTTAACACTGTGCCATCCACAGTGCCGCTCAGTACATAGAGAAATTCTCCACACACAATGACCATTAGAATTAGAACAGAGCACAGCACAAAAAAAGTATTAGCTGACTAACATTAGTCAGTGATCAATTGAATTCCAGACAAAGCAATAGATGAAAAGATCAGTATACAGTAATCTTGATCTCCAAAATGTTGACACGTAGATATACAAAACAAACAGCCGACAAGTGTTTCGTCGTTAGACGACTTTCTCAAGGCTGTTGACAAAACAGTGTAACAAGTTCTTTAATGTCAAAACAAGAGAGAATTCTTACTACAATCTACATTGTCAGACACTCCAAGTGTATACGTGCACGAAAGAAGAAATGCCCGAAAAACAACTGAATCCCGACATACGTGTAACACAGTGCCAAGTGAGAAGGAATGATAGTCGGTGTTCATCAAGACGCCCAAACACCATGAGATATTAGGCAGTTAATAGATAAAAGATTGAAAAATGAGCAAGAAAAGTGAATCAGAAAAATTCAAACCAAACACCCGTGTCGAATTTTACCTATTAAAAACATGTTCATGTGTGTTAAAATGAGAAAACAGAGAGGATAAAAAGTGGGAAAGAAAATTAAGTTCCATAAGTACCTTAAATCGGTAATTTGTATATACAAGAAATCAACGAAAGCAACCTATTCTTCTCTAGTATGAAGATACCAAAGGTGCGAGGCAATTTCGATGTGCATTCGTTAATCGCAATATATTGGAAGAGTCACTAGGAGAGAGGCAAATTTAGATAGTAAGCAATGTAGCTTTGCAATGCCCCTTATAACAACCAAAAGAAATACGATCTTGCACTATAAGACAAAAAAGAACCTTAAAGTATCGCAAACTATCAGTAGAAATAACATCCAGCCCCAAAGATAGTATGCTTAACTCAAAATAAACTCTGTGGCTGTCGAAACTCAGGACAGGAATGCGGAACCCACAGAGTGGTAGACCATCTATGACACATAGTAAATAACAGTAACTCAGTCATCCTAAAAAACAAGCTGTAGTGACGATTCGTATTGACATAAGTCGCAGAGTAATGCCAGGAGTTAAACGATAAAAAGCTGAAGCAAACTAATGATTATACTTGTAAAACTTACTCTGCTACGAGATCGGTGAGCCAGGAAAATCCGTTATGGTAAACGAAAAAGAGTCATAATGTAGAAACCTCCCAGTAAAGGTAACGTTCTTCAAAACGTAATCTACAAAGTAACATCAATATGTTATACAAATAGCATCTCTAAGACCCAGTAGCAGTTACCTATGGGTACGAATAATGTCTAGTACACAAAGACTTACCCAAAGAGAAACAAATTCCAGCTTCCAGCTCACATCCCGAAAAGAGAAGTAAACCCGCCTTAGGGAAAACGCCATAAAAATATCCGAGCGTAACCCTTCAGTATCAATTACGTGACGGAACGTATTGACGTAATGCTTCCGGTTCAAAAACGTGATGCAGCCATTTTGTTAGTTTCACAGTATCATATAAGACTACAGAATGTCGTAGAACACCGACTATCCCTCAGAGGGAGATTCTATGACTGAGAAACTGTCAGAGTACCTTACCCCGATGTCACCGCATATATGTCTCAATGTAAAATATGAATCAACATAATGCCCATCTATAACAACACGGTTAAATGAACTATAATAAGTATCTTGAATATAAATAAGTGAAGCGCAGTAGCATTTGGATAGATACGTGTGAGATTAGGCTATGAAGGAAGTACAGATACTCGTACCTATGAGTAGTGTAAGAGAGTCTGAATGAGATCCTAACCGGACACCATACAAGGGATATAGTATTAGTGGAAAGGGTGCAAGAAAAGGTAGTCAAGTAGACATAACCATATGAAAAGTGAACAGTGAGAAAGCATTTCTGATATCAAATCTCCGATATAAATCGTATGTTTTAAAACTTCTTTACAATATACATATCAGTTATTTACAGTCAGACAAAGCCACAAATTACAGTATTGTTTTGACATGACATTGCTTATTTTCAAACTGAATATCTGTTGGAAAGAAGCTAAGAGGCACATACGATTTCACATTGGATACCAACATTTGCTCTTAAATGTATAGTGTATGGAAATTTCATATATATCATACAGGTGTAATGTACTATAAACATTTTTATCATTCCTCAATTTGCTATTTGCGAACAGAGAGTAAGTACATGCTGTCCTCAACAAAAAACTCAATCTCTGAGAAATACATACATTTCTTTATCAACATTTTGGAGATCAAGATTACTGTATACTGATCTTTTCATCTATTGCTTTGTCTGGAATTAAATTGATCACTGACTAATGTTAGTCAGCTAATACTTTTTTGTGCTGTGCTCTGTTCAAATTCTAACTGTATAGGTAATGCCTGGGTGCACGGATGACTGCATGGGTAGTGCCAGCATTATTCCATGAGTGCATAGGTAATGCCTGCTTTAGAGAAAGTTGGAGTGCTTGGATAGTGCCTGGATAATTTGAAGAGTGCATGGGTAATGACTGGGTGATTGAAGGAGTGCATGGGTACTGCCTGACTGATTGTAGGACTGCATGGGTAATGCCTGGGTGATTGCATGAGTGCATAGGTAGTGCTTGGGTGATTGCATGAGTGCAGAGGTAGCACCTGGGTGATTGGAGGAGTGCAAGGGTAGTGCATGAGTGATTTTATAAGTGCATGGGTAGTGGCTGGGTGATAGAAGGAGTGCATGGGTAATGCCTAGGTGATTGCATGAGTGCAGGGGTAATGTCTGGGTGATTAGAAGAGTGTGTGGGTAATACCTGGGTATATGGAGCAGTACATGGGTAGTGCCTGGGTGACTGGAGGAATGCAAGAGTAGTACCTGGGTAATTCCATGAGTGTAGGGGTAATGTCTAGCTGATTGCATGAATGTACAGGTAGTGCTTGAGTGATTGGAGTAGTGCGTAGGTAGTGTCTGGGTGATATTATAAATGTATGGGTACTGGATAGGTGATTGGAGAAGTACATGGATAGTGCGTGGGTGATTGGAGGAGTGTGGGAATAGTGCCTAACTGTATAGATGAGTGCATCGGTAGTGTTTGAAAAAATGAATGAGTGCAGTAAAATCAACTGTAAACATTAGTTCATGTGATCATGATTATTACATTATTTCATCTTACCTTTTTTATTGTTGAAGATACAAATCTCAGTGGTACTATTTTACAGTAGTTTTGTTCTAAACTGAATTTAAAATCTTTTCAAACTTTACCATTACCTTCTGTAAAAAAGAAAAACAAAAACTGTTATTGATTAAAATATTATAGTTTTAAGAACACAACCTAATTTTAGAATTACATAACATATTCAGTTTCCCTTTTTGCTGTTCTCAGATTCTACTGAATTTCACCATTCACAGTGATTTCAATGTAGATCATCATATAACAGCGGGGAAAAATACAATCAATTAGACTGTAAAAAAACAAATCTGCGTTGAAAATATTTACAAGTGCAACTATCTGTTTACCTATATACAGTTTCTAAATTACATTCTTCAACTACATTAAATCATTTATTTCTCTGAAGTACATTTTGTAAAATATAGAGTCTCATTTACATCGTGTATAATATAAAGATCAAATTTATAAACTATTTCTTTGAAACACAATTTTGCAAATGCAATAAGAATTGGCACAAACAATAATCCAAACAGTAATTGATCACATCTTCCCAATAGGCCGAATAATGTTTCCAAATCCATTTGCATAGAAAATATCCAAAATAAACTCGTTAATTCATATTCACATCTTCCCAATAGGCCGAATGATGTTTTCAAAACCTTGGCATCAAAAATATCAGATATGAATTTGATAATTTGTAAGGCAACCTACATTTGAATTCCAAATGAGCATCATTGCAATGTGTCCATCCTTTATTGCACTTTAAATACACAGTATAGTGTCCAGATGTTGTAGTAGGTCCATCATGCAAAACAATAGCCACAGCTTTAAAAGTTCTTCCTGAAATTGATACTTGAGCTGCCACAAAACTTTTAATTTTGGTTTCCAATTTTCTTCCATTTTCTCTACAACGTTGTAGCATTAAATTTAAATGACATATTTTCCAAATCTTTGTATATATAATGTTGACAACTCTTATGATTTACAATGAGAACATTTCATATCTTGATTAGGGTTAAAAGACACTGATTTGCAATCTGGTATCGTCAAGTATATGAATCGTTCACTGTCTATTTCAGTGGTAGAAAAAAATTAACACTCTTCACATTTATGTTCCCAACTGTCACTTAGTCCAAATAAATTTTCAATTTCTATTCCTTCATCTTCCAATACTCCAAGCATAAACATAAGAAATTATTGTGCATCTTGTTGTATATTGAGTGTAAATTGCGAAGAACCAGTACATATATCCAAAAGATGCCGAATACAAGAAACAGTATGGATTTTACTTCTAAATATAATGCAGCAAAGAACAGAATCTTTTTTCTCAATTTTCCATAATTTCATGATGAAGATCTTCTAGATAAAAGACAACATTCACAATTACATTAGCCTAGCAGTTTATACCTTAACTATTTTCTAACTGGTATCCTACAATATCATCAACAGTGTCCATTTTCATTTTTTTGCACCTTCATGATTCTCTTGAATTGTTTTCTTTTATGAATCTCAGTAGAATGTCATATTTCCGTTTTCGACACACTACACATTTCTCAAATACAGGATATTCACCTAAGTTAGGAGCATAAAGTCTTCTTAACCGATTATACTCTCTTGCACAATTTGCATATGAACTAATCTTTTTCTCATCCAAATCAATCAAATACAAACCAGACAATGTTCTTACTCGAGACAATGCAACGTATGCCATGCCCTCTTTAAACAATGTACTTCCAATATTTACCAAAGCACTGTCTACACTTAAACCTTGAGATTTATGAATGGTTACTGTATATACTAAAGAAAGAGGAAACTGTTTTCTACGAACATACAAGTCTTTTACAAGCAAAAAATGAACAGCACTACGTCCAATCTGTTTTACCTCTTCAATCTGATCAAATTTAATCTTCAAAAATTCAATTCCATCTCTGTTCTGATAATTTAGAAAATCAACAATTTTTCCCATTGGTCCATTTACAAAACCTTTCTCTACATCCAAATTATGCCGTAAAATTACCCGACAGTTTATACATACATATAAAGTCTTTTCTAAACCTGCAGTATTAGACACAGACTTTTCCAAAGAATCCAATTTTGATTGTAATTTCTCTGAGAGAAGAATAGTAACTCCTTCGTGTTCCATTTTATCAATAGCTTCCATTTTCACTATTGTTTTTTTTTCCAATTTCAAAAGTTCTTTATTGAATGTAGAACACCCTTGCAGTGTAGGCATTAGGCAAATTATAGACTTCTTTTCTCCAATTTTTTTGTACATTATTTCAGGTGCAATGTTTTCATTTGGAAACAAGTTCGTCAGTAGCCGACTTTGTAAAGCTACTTTACCATGTTTTGTCAAAACACCAATTCTTATATCTTGAAGAATGTTTCCATAATATTCATCACTTGCTTGTCACATATTCTTAATAAGTTCTTTATATTCAAAATGAGACCAAATGTTCACATTTCCAATATTTCCCAAAGATTTCCTAGTGTCTTCATGGACAAGTGTTTTAAAAACAGGTTCTCCTTTTACAGGAGTAAGTTGTAGTAGATCGCCGAATACAATTACATGTTTTCCTCTAAATAGAACATCATAATCTGTTTTAAAAATCTGTTGCATTCTTAAATGTACAAAGGCAAGCATTAAGTTTGAGACCATGCTCACCTCATCAATGATTAGAAGTTTCATTTTCTTCAGTACTCTTGAAACTTCATAACAAGCTTCTCCAGATAGCTTGTGATATTCCAACTTATTTTCATGTTCAACTGGTAGCATGAGTAATCGATGTAAAGTAATCCCTTTAATGTTGTGTGCTGCTAATCCAGTTGGAGCTGTAACAACACAAGATAAATGGCATCCAGTAGTTTTGTGTATATAACTGGTGAAAACTTTAATTAAGAAACTTTTTCCTGTTCCAGCTTGACCACTGATGTACATTCAAATAGATTTAAATGATGTGCATTGGCCTTCTTTTTTTTATGTAGCAAACCATGCTGTATCTGTAGTGTCACTTGCTCATATATTTCTCTTTGTTCAATATTTAGTTGTTCTTCCAAGTTTCCCAACTCAATAATATCCTGTTGTGCTTGTTTCATTGTCGTTTCTTCTTAATTCATGGCTATTGCTGCTTCATTTTCAATAATTGGTTGTCCTAGTGGATCTCGACTTAGTGGAGCAGAACTCTGACTATCTTGAGAACTGTCTCTAGCTATTTCAGCTGCAATTTTAGTTTCTTGTTCAATCTCTTTATTTAACACTTGTAGATAAGTAGAGAAAATTGTGCATTGAATGTTATCTTTACATGCATTAAAAGAATCTTCATAGCAGACAAAATCTCCAAATAATTCTGCTTCACTACGTCAAAGCTTGAACAGTTGCAGTAGTGCTAAATAGAAAAATTCCCTTTTTTCAGGAGTTTCACAACTCAGTTTTCTGTGGTTAATAAGATTCCCTTTGGCATGTTTTACCAAACATCCATCACATCCAATTACTGTATAATTTTCTTCATTTATATTTTCTGTAACATTTCTCTTAAAGCTGTAATGTTGCAGTACTTCATAGAGACATACGTTTTCCAGGTGTGGACTCCTTTTGGGATAGTACGTATCCAACATATTAGTTTTAACAATATCTGTACTTTCTGGTTCATTCAATGCTAATTATTCAATTTCTTGTAAAGATTTCAAAACCCTATTTTGTGTAGCCACAAGGCCTAGACTTACCCAAATGATTCCTTTTAACTTTGAATATAAGCTCGCAGAACTCAACCGATCCGAACATTCGTGTGATCCAATCTCTCGATGTGAAAGCATTTTCAAACTAAAGCTGTACAATTTATTACAAAGACTCTTCTCTTGTGAAATTTCTTCCCATATTTCCTTCAACTCTGTCTTTTCAGATTTCGTTATATATGACGTATCATAGCGAGCAACAGTAATTGAACTATCTGCAACATACTGGATATCCATGTTAGCATTCCACATTGCCAAAATCACTGGATTGTAGTCATTAACATACTTTGAATCTTCAGTTCTTCTTATGTTGTATGTATTCTTTGGAGATTTTCGTTTTGTAGTGTGTCTTACTGCTGACATAAAACTATTAAGTCTTCCTTTTGAAATTACTGGACGTGGGAATTCAAAACGACATTTTGTATAAAGTTTTCCCCTTGACTTGTATTTTCGTCGACAATATTTTCCACATTGATGACTTTGAAAAAGTAAAACTTGTTCTCTTAAGCTCCTTTCTCCTCCTTTTTTTGGAATGGCACAGGTAACATATTCTTTGATAAAAGACAAAACACTATCATTAGAATCGGTTCCAAATTTAGGTGCATCCTTGATCCATAATAAAATGTGTATATGAGGAGCACCTCTAGCTTGGTACTCCTTTCTCCAAAAGAAATCAGTAACTTCTCCAAGAGGTGGATTATTTTTATTGCAGATAAAAGACATCATAGCTTGAAACCTATGATTAAAATATCTGCACACATTTACAGGATCCAAGGAACACAGTTCTCCAGCTGTCTTCAATTCAATGTTTTTTACATTTGAATTTGTTTGTCGTAGAAATTCAAGTAAATTGTCCCATGCGTATTCAGCACAGCTAAGCGTAACAAACCACGTAGGGGTACCTAAGTTTCTTAACATACATTTAAGTTCTCTGTGACGATGATACCAATACTCATTAGTACCACGTTAACACGCCATCAAATTAAATTAACTTAGATTCTAAATGATCGTCTCTTTGTTGATCTTGGTCCATAAATTCCTTTGCAGAAACATGTGGAAGATGAAGTCCTGTTTTTAATATGTGATTCATAGCATATGAAAGTTCACACAAGTCACTTTCAAATAGAAGATGAAATATATATCTAATGCACTGTCGAAATCGTGGATCTTCTGAGTACAATCTTGTCGTCTGAAGCTGGAATCTGTAATGCTCGTTCATCATATCGTCCATCATCTCCAGTGGGAAACAGCTGTGGAAAACAACGAGCTTCTAAACTTTTTTCCCATACACTCATAGGAGTTCCCTTCAGTTTCTTCATTTGGAATAATTCAATACTGTTTCCAATCACTTCTTTTGAATGTAGAGGATGTATACTGTAATGTTCGTAAATCTCTTCACTCCTGGACTTGTCTACTTTTTCATTCATTCAAAATACTTTATTTGGGCCTATAAGGCCATAAAAGTAAAAATACAAATACAATACAGTACATGCATCAAAGCTTGTAATAACACTCATCCGTTGCTCGTTACAAGGCACCAAAATACATCTGATTGATAAGAAATCACAGTGGATTTAAGTAAAGCTATCATCTGTCCCGCAGGCTAACCTCGACGGTCTAGAGAGTAGACTAACCTGTTGTCATACTTGTATATATAAAGTGCTTGTGCAATACATGAGCAGCATGATGCTGTTTACCTTATTCCACGCAAACAATAAGGCACAGGGTCAAGACTGATTTGCATATGGCTGGGTTCAAGCTGGAATGGCATGGTGAGCAAAAAAACGATGGATTTAGGCCCGGATCTCTGTACTGGGGTGAATGTATGACATTGTTCTGCATTCTGTCCATCAACTGTTGTTTTTGCGTTTACCTTATTCCAAGCATCGGCTTCAAATAAAGTGCATGTGCAATACATGTAGAATGGTGAGGACGTTACAGTAGTCCGTTAAACTCGACTATCACTATAAGCTGGTTAAAGTGCATATGCAAAGGGTGGAGGGATGATGGCGTTTACTTTGCTCTTAAAATTAAATTCAATAAAATGTATATATAAAACAAGTCCAAACAATTCATGGGATCATCAAAGTGTTTCTTAAAAATGTAAAGGACTTATAAAATGCATATCAGATAAAAATGTACTAGTTATGACACAAAAACTGTCAACTTCAATATCAATACTATATGAGCTTAGACAATAACATTTCCAGTTTTCCTTCCCAACTAAAGTAGTTGTTTGGCCATCTTCAAGATTATCAAAAAGATTCTTGAAAGTGCAAGTGTATGTCAAGTCAATCTTTTCCAAGTATGCAAAGATATTATCTTCATAAAAAATAATTTGAGGGCATCAGTATAATACATGGTTAAAATATCTGTTCCACTTGGATTATTTTAAGCCTGGCCACTTAATACTAAGTAATACACCGTGGTGACTAAATACAAGCAGCGGCCCAAAGTCCTGCTATTAAAATTAAAATGTTTGCCCTCTCTTTTTCCTTATTAAGTTGATGGCCAGTAGGAATCTGCTAAGCCCAAATACAATGAAGCGGGAATTGTCTGTTTTTAATATTCGCAGCATTTCGTTCAGTTTCCTGATGCTAAGGCACCTACCAATCGGTTTTATCCATTTCCTTCTGGCGATTTTGTATGCTGGACAAAAAAACAGAACATGTGCACTATCCTCCTCTACTCCCATTTGGCTACTTTTTCTATTTGACCAGTTGAAATTTCTGTATCTTCCTCTAAACATATTTCCTGTTCTTCCACATTTACAGTTTTATAATAAATATTGTTCTGTACAAGATATAATGTAGCCTTTTGAAGTTTGGTCACATCTACTAACTCTTGCCATATTTTCCGACTCTTTGTTGGTACACCATTAACTAGAATAACTACAGGCTCACTTTCCTCTCTCTCTATACCAACAGTTTGAATATTTTTCTTAAAATCTAAAGGTAAGTACACAACTCTGCCTTTCAGACCTCTTTGTAAATCTGTTGGAGGAAGCTTACCTGTTTTAGGCTCCATTCGAACAATAGCCTGAAAAGGGTGCACAGATTGAATAAAAATGGACTCATATGTATTTAATCTGCCAATTGTGGAGGAATAGCTACCAACTCTAACTTGTTATGTACTGCTCTAGCTGGAATTTTGTTCTCTTCTAATTTATTGTAACAATATTTACAAATACGTTGATCAGTACCCAACTCAAAACGACCTTCCACCAACAAATAAGCACCAAATTGCTCCCACTTATCATTATTTTTCTTTTCACTTTTTAAATATACATCAACATTCCTAGTTTGACTTCTATAGTGAGTACGTCGACAACAAATACAAACATAGTTTGGTTTTTCACATGAAAGTATCTTAAACTTTGTAATTTCTCCTGAAAACTTCTCAGTACTAATATCTTCTACCTGTTCTTCAACACATACACTTATGAAGCTCTCACTTTCTGTACACTCCTCTTGTGATCCAAAGAAACAAAACTATATATCATCACAAACTTTTTTTACATCCGATACTGAACCATGCAAAAGAGCTGCATTCATTTCACTTAAAGATAATGCAGGACATTTACGTAGTACAATCCCCTCACTAACTTCTGCATTTCTGTATGATGTACTACTCACATTTTTAAATGATGAAAAGTACTTTTACACACTTTTCTAGAGAGACAAGCGAGACAATGACCCTGCAACTTAGTATATTCTATTACTATACATGGATCTAGTCCTTGCAACATCTTAATCTTCTGTTTAACACTTTTTTTTAGCATATTCTTGTAAGAAAACTCGTAATTTATCAATAGATTCCTGTTGAATACTACAAATACTACTACAATCCCACTTATACACTGGAGCATGTGCACATCTCCCTTGAACTTCTTCAGCTATTACTCCTTCAACATCTCTAGGAACCATCTTTTCCTTTTCAATTGGACAACCATTTTTCATTTCATAACAACGACCACAGGTATCAACTGCATGAACTAATGTATTTTGTTGAAAATAACTTTCTTCATTAAAAAAAGGCTCAGTACTAGAAGTATGCTTCCATTCACCAGAAAAAGCTTTGCAAAAGTTACTTCTATTAACCAGACTTTTTCTTTTGCTTTTCTCCTTCATAAAGTTCATTGTTTTATTCAATGTTTTCATTCTCTTCAATACCAATATAAATAATTTCTGTTTCAATTCAAAAGCAGTATCTACTACACTATTAATCTGTTGATTCTTCTTATATGTTGCATATCTTTTTTATGCTTTTTACAATCTTTCAATACATTTTGAATTACTCTATTTCGAAACATACGTGCACATATGTCCTTAAATTGTTTCTGTCTTTTTGTCACATGTCCTTCTTTTCCATTGTGTTTCTTCATTTGCTTCTCCTTTGTTCGAAACATTTCTTTCCTCCTTTGCTTAGTATTTTGATCATTCAATCTCTGCACAACTTTTTAAATAAATTGTTTAGTTCTCTTACCAGAAGCCACTTTATCCTGAACATCTTTTTAGTGTTTTTCTACTCCACTCGTTTTAGTTTTCATTAAGTACTTCTTTTTCCTTTGTTCTCTTCTCTTTTCATGTTTTCTTGCCATCTTTTATTTCTAATCCAAATAAAATATCTTCCTAAAAAACAAATAATAGTTTAATTATTTTAGTACATTAATTAAAATTTCTAAATTAATAACATTTCAATTTTAAAAATAACTACTAAGCATAAACTTATAATTAAATTTCTATTGCATTTATATCTCATAAGAAGAGAAAAGTATAAAAATAAGCAAAACATATGCAAAAACACAAGAATAGGTGGTCACACAGCCAAAAGGAGAAAGGAAAAAAACAAAAGGTTTACAAACAGCAAAATGAAATACTCAAACAACACAACTACTGAAAAATGTAAGAAATACAGAAAGAAGCAACAGATGTACAAAAAGAAAAAACACAGGTGCAGAAAGACGCAAAAGAAGTACAGAAAGAGGAAACAGTTGTACAAAAACGCAAGTAAGGTACAGAAACAAATAATAGAAATGGAAAAAGAGGCAAAAAAAACTGCAAAAAAGGGCAAGAGAATTGTAGAAACAGGCAACTGAGGTACAGAAAGACAGGTGCAGAAAAAAGCAACTGAAGTGCAGATAGAGGGAAGAGGGGTGTAGAAAGAGCCGAGAGGAGTGCAGAAAGAAACAAGTGAGTTGCAGAAACAGGCAACAGAGGTATAGAAAGAGGGGTGCAGAAAGAGACAAGAGGGGCGCAGAAAGAAGCAAGAAGTGTACATCTCCATAGACCAATACGAGCTAACCTAATAACTAATCATTCTACCAACAAATCTTAAACCTCTATTTTGGGCTGCAGCTTCACTATTCAGCAACTACTCCGAGTGTTGGGCCTAGCCAATTACAAAGCAGCAACTTTTTCAATGTATCTGTTAAAAGTCTCACCATATTCCAGAGAGCATGCATGCATGCTTATGTACCTTTTAAAACATGCATCATATATGAAAGAAACATACAAATAGATAAGTAGTGGGTAGTGCCTGAGAGAATAGATGACTGGATAGGTAGTGCCTGAGTGAAACATTCATTTAAAGAGTACTGCCTGGGTGATTGCATGAGAGCAGCAGCACTGAATGGGTGATTAGAACAGTGCAGCAAAAATACCTTAGACAAACTATGAGTGCAAGGCTAATGCATGGTTAAGGACAAGAGTATATGAGTAGTGCTAGAAAGAATAGAAAAGTGCATGGGTACGACCTGAGTGATTCTATGACTGCAGTGGTAGTAGCTGGATGATTGAATGACTGTATGAGAAGTACATAAGAGAAAATATAAGTGTAAAGGTAATGCTTGGGGTATTCTATCAGTGCATCAGTAGTACCTCAGTGAGTAGATGACAGCATGAGTAGTGCCTGACTGAATCCTTGAGTGGGATAGTACTGCCTGGGTGATTGCACGAATCTATGGTTAATGTCTGAGGGATTACATGGCATTCATGTGTCTGTACCCTTTTCTAGTGGCTTCACATATGAAACAAAAATACAGATACATATATACCGGAGTTTTAAACATCTACCATCTGGTTAGCCATAACACGTGAGAGAATACATGTGCACGCAGACACATACCACAGTCATAAGGCTAAAAACTCCCATAAACTTGACACACTACACTTCCCATTTTAAAGGGACACCTAAAATTATGCGGCATACTTGAAGTGTACATCTTCATACACCAATACAAACTAACCTAATCACTAATCCTTCTACCAACAAATCTTAAACCTCTCTTTTGTGCTGCAGCTTCACTATTCAGCAAGTACTCCGAGTGTTGGGCCTAGCCAATTACAAAGCAGCAACTTTTACAATATATCTGTTAAAAGTCTCACCATATTCCAGAGCGCATGCATGCATGTGTATGTACCTTTTAAAAGAGACATCATATATCAAAGAAACATACAAAAAGATAAGTAGTGGGTAGTGCCTGAGAGAATAGATGACTTGATGGGTAGTGCCTGAGTGAAACGTTCAGTACAAGAATACTGCATGGGTGATTGCATGAGAGCAACAGTACTGAATGAGTGATTAGATCAGTGCAGGAGAAATACATTAGACAAACCATGAGTGCAAGGCTAACGCATGGTTTGACAAGAGTGTATGAGTAGTGCTTCAAAGAATAAAAAAAATGTATGGGCACTGCTTGAGTTATTTTATGACTGCAGTGGTAGTAACTACATGCAAAGTACCTGAGTCAAAATAGGAGTATAAGGGTAATGCTTGGGCCATTGTATGAGTGGATCAGTAGGACCTTAGTGAGTAGATGAGAGCCTGGGTAATGCCTGACTGAGTGTTTGAGTGGGATAGTAGTGCCTGAGTGATTGCACAAATCTATGGTTAAAGTCTAAGGAATTACAACTGTATATAGATAGTGCCTCCTAGATTGCATAACTAAATAAGAGCACACATCTAAACACATAACTCCAGGACTCACTTGTGCATATTGACAATCCTGCATACCTAGTGCATGAGTCTAGACATAGAATTCTCACTAAATTCCAGAAAACAAACACTAACTGTACATTTCATAACATATTTCATACATCACATTTCTCTTACAATTTCAACACTTGGAATTATTTTTTAAAGTAAAAATATCACTAGAAACTATAAAGCAGTACTGAATAATATATAATACACCTTACAAATTGGTTACTCCCATTTGAGGTAGTATTGCAGAATACCAAATATCGGAAACTCTTAAAAGATTTTCTTTTCCACACAAGAAATGTAATGCATCTCTCTCCAAAAGGTGAAAACAGAAATGGCAAACTTTCCCTCTCTTTTTGCACTCAAATAAATGTAAGTATCAAATCAATCTACGAATTACTGGCCTACCGGCGTTCACAAATACCTACATGGAAAGACTACTTCATTACATTTTTGGAGCGAAACATCTGTCAGCGGTACTGATAGTGGAGCGGACGCACCGCTCACTGGCAGCTCGCCCTCCCCCGGGTGCCCCTCCACGCCCCATAATCGCACGCCTGTTAAACTACAGGGACCGGGACACCATCCCCCGCATGGCAAGAGACAAAGGCACCATCACCCACAAAGGCAATACTCTGGCTTTTTACCCGGACTTCACCGCGGCCGTTCAAGCGGCAAGGAAGGAATTCCAGGTTGTCAAGAGACTCCTAATCGCTGAAAAAGTCCCCTATGCAATGCTCTACCTGGTGCGGTTGCGAATTGAAGTGGATGGAAAGTCAAAAATATTCACCACCCCAAAGACCGCGATGGATTATGCCAAGACTCTCAGGCATAGAGGCCGGGAGGCCTCCAGCACAGCAGACGACGACCACGGCGAATCTTCAAGCACGGCAGCGAATGGATAAAATGGCTATGCGGGTGGGTGATCAGGGTCCGAGGGAACCAGCTTGCCCTACACCTGAAAGGCTGGACACAAGTGACAGCAGCGATATAGCTCCTACATCGGCAGAACGGAATGGCGCTTCGGACTCTCACTATCCAGATAAGACTCATATCATTGCTTAAACCATTGCTATTCACTGCCTCTTACCACTTTATATTGTAATAAGGTTGGGAAACTCTACTATTGTTATTCGGCCGCCTCGCTTTGCACCTGGAAGGTTAACTGTGCTCCAGCGCTCCCCCATGGGTGTTCCCCACAGTTATCAGCAGATCTGTTTTGCATTTGGGAAATGTCATGGGAGGTTCGGGATGGCTTTAGCAAGTTGGGGATGCTGAAGTGGGTGGGGGTGATGTAGGGAGGGCGGGGATTGGGGGGATGGTTTATGTGGCTAATTGCGATTCAGATACCACAATGACTACTGGTCAAGTGCCTTACACCGCAGTTATAACATGCATGATGTACAATACGATAATATGCAGCTGCTAGACAGCAAAATGATTACCTGTCTGACGTGGAATGTGCGGGGGCTGAATTCACCTAAAAAGATACGACAGGTATTAGCGTACCTAGACCGCCATGATGTCAAAATAGCACTTATTCAGGAAACACACCTGACAAAACACACCGAGACAAAAATTGGAGCACAATGGGCCGGATATAGATTGGCATCCTCATACTCGGCATACGCTAGAGGGGTGCTAGAGGGGTGCTAAGAGGGGTGCTAACCTTCCTTTCACCATTATCAAAAGCTGTACTGACGAAGATGGCCGTTATGCAATCACACACAGTAAACTAGCTGGTACACTACTGACCATAGTGAATGTCTATGGTCCTAACACAGACGAACCGGGCTTCTTCGAACACATAATATCTATACTGCGGGACTGGCCCGAAGCTGAAATAATATGGGGAGGTGACCTTAACACGCATTTAGATACTAGTAAGGATAAATCGAGTAAAACGGGAGGGCAATCACCCAAAGCAGCCCGAGTCATCAATGAGGGGATGGCTGAGCTGGGCCTGATAGATGTGTGGCGCCTGCGCAACCAGAGAGATTGGAAGGCACGCACACTTCTGCAGCACATGGCAGCTGGTCGCGGCTGGACTACTGGTTATTGGGTGAGGGCGCGGGTTCCTGGGTCTCCGAAGTCAAAGGGTTGCCATGTACGCTATCAGATCATAGCCCCATCAGGCTTAGGTTGCACCTTCCACAAACTATTCACCGTCAGTTCACATGGCGATTTCACTCTGAGGCACTGCTGGATCCACTCTACGCTACCATGATACACGAGGCCATTGTACAATATTTTTACCAAAATAAGGGCTCAGTTGAGGGCACAGTGATTCTCTGGGAGGCTTTTAAGGCCACCATACGGGGCAAATGTATTGACACATTGGCGGGAATATTAAAGGACATCCGGGTTCAACTGTCCAAAGTTGAAAACACTCTGTCCGGGCTGGAACGGGATTACAAGAGCTCACCCTGCACACAGACATTAGCAAAAATTAAAGATTCCATACTCGAGTATAATGAGCTAGCGGCTGAAGAGATTCAATATCTGTCAAAGCGACATGTGGCTCGTGCATACGGGGAAGGTGGCAGACCGGGGCACAACCTGGCTACTAAGATCAAAAAAATGTTTAAAAAAAAATTTAAGTCTGTTTTTATATAGCGCAGCTACTCACCCTTACGGGTCTCAAGGCGCTGGGGGCTGGAGTGGAAATTAAGTGAGCTATTGCCCAGAGACACATGGTGCTGAGCTGAGCTGCCGCCGGAGCTGGGGATCGAACCGTGAAACCTGTGCTCTGAAGTCAGCTGCCTTGGCCGCTGCACCACACCTCTCCATACAGAAAGACAAACAATTACTAAGATAACTGATGCGACTGGAAGGGAGTATTACACCACACAAGACATTGTCACACAGTTCAGGAATACCTACGCGGAGCTATACACTTCACAGGGTGGGACTGACACCAAGGAGCTAGACGACTACCTATCCGACGTTGCCATTGCGTGGCTGTCAGACGGGCAAAGGGAGTACTTGAGTCAACCAATCACTGCAGAAGACATCCGTGAGGCAATTAGAGCTCTCCCAAACAAGAAAGCCCCAGGCCCAGACGGCCTCACCTGTGAATTCTATAAGGAATTTGCAGATGAATTGACACCCTACTTACTAGAAATGTATGCTGAAGCCTACGAGTCGGGCAAATTACCACCAATGCTCAGGGAAGCTTTGGTAATCAAACTACTGAAAAAAGATAACTCACCCTCCCGATGCGACTCATACCGGCCACTGTCGCTTATTAATATAGACGCAAAAATTCTAGCGAAGATCCTAGCCACTAGACCCCCAACCTCTGATGCTGAACTTGGTTCTTCCTGGCCAATCCGGCTTCATTCCTGACAGCTCAACATCGCACAACTTGTGTACGTTATTTGCAATGTTTCACATACTCGATCCCAACTTGCAGGCTGCGGCTGTGATGCTTGACGCGGCCAAAGCCTTCGATTCTATAGAATGGGGCTATTTATTATATATACTGCAGCAGATGGGGTTTCCTCCCATCTTTAGAAACTGGGTGCGGCTACTATACACTGACCCCACAGCACGGATTCACGTAGAGGGTACCACATCGGACCCCATACAAATCAGCAGAGGAACCAGGCAAGGATGCCCCCTCTCACCACTCCTTTTTGCGCTGATGCTGGAACCCCTTGCCTGCATCGTTAGACAACGACATTTAGCGGCGGCATTACGCTTTGTGCACCGCCCATTGAGCATATCACTTTATGCGGACGATATGCTGCTTTTTATCAGTGAACCACAAACCTTTATGGCGCCAGTATTAAGAGAATATATCCGGTTTGGACTATTCTCGGGCTTAAGCATTAATTGGACCAAATCTGTGGTAGTGCCGCTGACTGAGAATACCTCTTCTCACGATCTGGAGTTTCCCCTTATATGGTCAGCGGAGCCCGTAAGATACCTAGGGTTATGGGTCCATCGGGATCCCGAAAAAGTCATACGTGAGAACTATGGCACTGCGTGCACGGTGTTGGAGCATCAGGTAGATAGGTAGTCAAAACTACCTCTGTCGTTGGCAGCCGCATAGCCCTCATCAAGATGGTTGTGTTGCCCAAATTCTTATATTTGTTTTGCAACATACCCATACCATTGTCCAAAACCTTCTTTGCCACAGTGCGGTCGCTGCTCATCAGGCTGGTCTGGGGGGGTAAGCAAGCCAGCGTGAGCTGGGAGACCCTTACATTAGACTACAAGAAGGGGGGTTTTAGCGTGCCCAGCATGTATCTGTACTACCTCTGTGCTCAAGCACAGTATGCACACTACTGGTACAACACTTATGATTTCATTCCGCATGTTGCAGTAGAGGACGGTAACGCACACCCCATCCTGCTGAGATCAATATTAACACACACTCGTAGGGGTACACCAAAAACTGAAATCAACACGATTGACACCACGATCGCAGCATGGCAGTCGTTAGGCCATATGGATGTGAAGCTACCACTATACGCCCCCCTGCTACCAATTGCATATCACGCGGAAGTGTCAGTGACACAGGAAACGGGAGCTATGCGCACTCTGACATTAGCCGGGATAGACAAAATGCAGGATGTATTCCCCAATGGCGTTTTCCTCACGGAAGACGACTTAAGCTATGTACAGAATAAGTCCCCGCTGTTCACCTTCATCTATCACAGATTGAAGAGGGCGATGCAGGCACATTACAACACATTCCCCGCTGTATCCCCGACACTACAGGCCCTCCAGGTTCTGCTTGCTAGCCCAAAAAGACACAAAATGGTCACTAAGCTTTACCGAGTCGCCAGAGACGTGAAAAACATTTTCTAACAACGAATCAGAAACATGAGACCTGAGCAAAGTAACATGCATCCTATTTTTCAGTGCACAATCTTGATGAACAGCCAATCACTTATCAACTTTTTAAAAAACATGTTCACCACCATTTTAGATACCTCTCATTCTACCAACGGACTACCTGAGCTACAGACATCTTTTGATTACTTCCAGACATCCCTTCAAGATGCTCACTGTGTGGATTGTAGGACACGGCTATGTTTTCTGGTACAAAAGGTATGCTGAACGCAGAGGTATTGGCAAACACCTAGCTTTGGAAAATGTGGACATTAAATGGATTGCACAGGGTAAAGTGCCCCAATTGTTGCCTTTGGTTAAAACCTTTTTTCATCTCCAACCGCCTGACCTCAGGATTCTGCACTGTGGTGGCAATGACCTAGGCACATTGACTGGGGTAGGTCTGGAATTGCTAATGAAGGACACCTTTGCACAGTTGATGTTGCTTTTGCCTCAAACTGTCTTTGTATACTCTAACATATGCCAAAGACAGAAATGGAACTGGTCAAATCAATTCTGTCCACAGTTTGAGAAAGCTAGGAAGAGTGTCAATAAAGCTGTTTCTGCATACCTCAGAGATCATAGAATGGGGCCCATATACAACAACAATCTACGTTTTGATATGAACGACATCTACAGAAGTGATGGAGTGCACTTCACAGATCAAGGAAACAGAGTCTTCCTCAACAACATAAAGCTGTGCATCCGCACTTACTTGTAGTTACAACAAACTCATTATGAAAACAAGGGCTCTTTTTAGAGCCACCCTATAACCCAACAGTTAATCTTACTTTTAAAAAAACATACATTTTTTTACATTTTGCTTGGAGTCGCGAACCCATCGCATTTACACTACGGGGCCGCGCTGAGAGCCACGATGGAGTCACGACTCCAAGCACACGAGAAGAAAAAAAATCCCCCCATTCTTATTACTCAAATTCTGCCCCGGGGACCCCATCCCCCGAGGACCAACCATTTTATATAAATAAAAAAAAATCACCCCCTAAGGGTTTTTTTTATTACCCGGGGACCCCATCCCCGGGGCATGTCCTCACGTTGGGGACCGCGGGGGGAGCACCAGTGCCCCCGTGGTCCCAGCCGGCTCCCCGCCTCCTGCGGGAGCCGGCATTGCTTTTGGACAAGGGGAGCTGCCGACATGCAGCTCCCCTTCTCCAAAAGCACTTCTGCTTTGCTTCTTGGAAGCTCTCGCTTTCAAGAAGCAAAGCAGCATTTGCTATGGCAGGGTGGGAGCAGTGCTCCCACCCTGCCATAGCAAATGGCAATGTCCCAGGGGAGGGCACCCCAGGACATTGCAGGAGCAGGCCCTGGGGGGTGGTGGTCCCCAGGGCCATGTAGGGCTCCAGGAGGGGGCCCCGTGACCCCCTCCCAACATCTAAATTGCCCCGGGTAGGTGGTGGTCCCCGGGGTAGTGTGGGGAGGGGCAAGAGCCCCCCGCACTTCTTTAAATGTATTGAAGCCCCAGGGAGGTGGTGGTCCCCGGGGCTTGGGGGGCCCGCAAGGCCCCTCCACCCCATATAAATTGAAGCCCCGGGAGGTGGCAGTCCCCGGGGCAGCATGAGGGAGGGAGGAGCCCCCCCATGCATTTTTTTTAAGCCCCAGGGAGGTAGCGGTCCCCAGGGCTGCGGGGGCCCCCGCGGCCCTCCCTACATAATCAGCTATTGCCCCCAGGACCTGGCCCACCCAGGAGCTTAAGGAAAACCAAGTGCGGGAGCACCCGCTTCATTTTTTTTTTCTTTTCGGCCGGATTCGCGCACCCAGCGCGACTCCGGCTGAAAATTTAAAACAAACATTTTTGGGGGGGACCCCCAGACCACGCCTAGGGGGTCAGGGTGTTACTACCCTGCCCCCTTTTCTTTTTTTATCTATTTTTTACTGTTTTCTTGTGACTTGGTTTTACCGAGTCACAAGATGGTTGCCAACACTTCTTGGACGGATTTATCCTGGGACTCAAACAATAAACTTCTAATTGTGGATATATTTTTTCATATCACTATGAAGAAATCAGGAATGTAATATACTTCCATCAGACTGTATGATTTCTGAACATCAAAAATAGCCTTGAGAAAGCCCTGGCTCAATCTGACACATAGGGCGAAACACGTGTCAGCTGTCCCCTTCTTTACTTAACAACCTGCCCTTAAACATGATAAAAAAAGAGTGGAATGGTTTTAAAAAGTGCTAAATGGTAATAAAATACCTACCGTCACTAAACTCTACCTGGACTACTGTATTGTGTCATAAAAAAAGGAATTAACCTAATGAATAAAATAGACCAACTGAAGGGAGGAACATATGCTTATACCCTTACTCCCAGAATGCAGAACAATGTCATACATTCACCCCAGTACATAGATCTGGGCCTAACTCCATCGTTTTTTTGCTCCCCATGCCGTTCCAGTTTGAACCCAGCCATATGCAAATCAGTCTTGACCCTGTGCCTCCTGGGCACAGTCCAGCCCGAACTGCCAGGCCAGGTCCTCCCTGGACTGGAAACAAGCATCCTGGGATCGGTTTCAGGGTTTCACCCCTTATCAGCCAGGATTGCTTGGCTCCAGTGGCATGGAGAGCATGGGACCCACGTTTGGGCATACCCTGTGTCCCTCTGGTTTCTTTCCCTTCGGAGTGAGGAATCCTGGTGTGGATATTTTGTGCGCATTGCCCCGAGCGCGCTAGGGGGACCCGTCTCGTTTGTGGCCGGAGCTAAAAGGGCACCTGCTTCACAGCAACTCTGGACTCCAAGGTATTGGAAAGGCCTGGCCCCCGCATGAAGGAACAGTGCTTACTTGGCTGGTATTTCAGTTCGTGACTGCACGGAGAGGCTTGCGCATTGTCGCTGAGTCCCTCAATTCGCCTGGACCTTCGAATATGCAGTGAGATGTCTAAGGGGGCCCGGGAGAGGTCTCTATGCTGCGAGGACACTTGTTATTTTTATCTGCACCTACACTCGTCAAGTCACTGATCACCAGCACTCACTATGAGTTACAAGGAGTCGACAGCCAAAACACTTACCTGCAAGCCGAGATGGTGCCTGCTGGGAGTTGGAGTCTGCAAAGGGGGACTACAAAAATGTGTTAGTGCTATTGGTTGACTCTGCTGGGCTCCAACCAATGGGAGCAAAATGGGTCGTTTGAATGGCGGCAGGTGTCAGCTTCAGGTATTTGGGGCATTTGAGAAAGTCAATGAAGACAAAACGCGTCATGCCTACCACGCTGCAATAAAGATGTTCTCCTGGGCTCCCCGTTGTGTCCCTCTGGTTTCTTTCCCTTCGGAGTGAGGAATCCTGGTGTGGATATTTTGCGCGCATTGCCCCGAGCGCGCTAGGGGGACCCGTCTCGTTTGTGGCCGGAGCTAAAAGGGCACCTGCTTCACAGCAACTCTGGACTCCAAGGTATTGGAAAGCCCTGGCCCCCGCATGAAGGAACAGTGCTTACTTGGCTGGTATTTCAGAAAAGCGTCATGCCTACCACGCTGCAATAAAGATGTTCTCCTGGGCTCCCCGTTGTGTCCCTCTGGTTTCTTTCCCTTCGGAGTGAGGAATCCTGGTGTGGCTATATATATATATATATATTATCTACTGGCAGTCGCCAGTAGATAGTTATAGTTAGGACCTATTTTCCATAGGAAATCCGCGACATTCTATTTGAAATAACTCTTGTGTCTGTTGACGAATCTTCGCGAAATTTTCAAACTTTATGGCCCACTCCGGTCCGCTCCTACCCTGAAAGTCTCAGGGTGATTCGTCAAGCAGGGGCCGAGAAAAAAGGGGGGTCCCAAAACGTGTTTTCCCCATTCATTTTCCCATAGGAAACTTTAGACACGGCTACAGCTCGAACTGCTGAACGGAATTACACCAAATTTGGCAAAGAGGTAGTTCTTGGTTCAGAAAGAACCCTTTTGTTAAATGGTGTAAATCCGTTCAGTAGTTGTGGAGAAATTAAAAAATAAGAGTCAAAAAATCAATTTCCCATAGGAAACTTTATGCAAGGCTACAGCTCGAACTGCTGAACGGAATTACACTAAATTTGGCAAAGAGGTAGTTCTTGGTTCAAAAAGAACCCTTTTTGTTAAATGGTGTAAATCCGTTCAGTAGTTGCTGAGAAAATCAAAAGTAAAAACACATATATATCTGTGCGGAGCCTAACCACACATGTCATCGTGAGATCTGATTGGCTGTCAGCACTTCATCCTGGAATTGCTGGCAGCCATCTTGGGACCAATATAAATGCATTGTAGTGAATCGAAGATTTTGAGGGTTACCAAAAGGAGAACTATAAAGGGTGATAACAGACTTTAGTTACATTAGAATTCATTTGTTGATGGTACCATACTAATTTCAGGAATTGTGGTGTGTTCTAAGGTGATTTTACCCTGTGAAAAACCTTCTGCTGGGATATCATGAATCATGTTTGAGAGAAAACTATTTTCACATGCTTGTCCCATACAGTTTTGGAAGGTGCTCCAGAAGCTAAAATGAGAGCATATTTTCTGTAAATTCACATTATTTTTCTCAGTCATGTGAGAATGAAGTCTGACATTCTCAGTAAAACATGTACATCCAACAAGGGCAGAGACTGTCAGTTGATTCCTTTGTGTTCTACTGCAGCTTCCCAGAGTGTTCTAAAGAACAACTAGAGTGCTAACAGCCTTACTTATGACAAAAGTATGGCACACCTGAAGCCATCTTGATTGGAATAAACTGGTAACACTTAAAACATTTAATTTAAAAAGGAACAAAATGATGGGGTTCATCTTGTCATAGAAATTATGGTTAGTGCTCTGGAAATAAAAATTAGGACATGTTTCAAGTGTGATCTCAAATATCTTCCTGTTATATTTCAACAGGAGCAGCCTGTCAGTTGATGCCTTTGTGTTCTACTGCAGCTTCCCAGAGTGTTCTAAAGAACAACTAGAGCGCTAACAGCCTTACTTATGACAAAAGTATGGCACACCTGAAGCCATCTTGATTGGAATAAACTGGTAACACTTAAAACATTTAATTTAAAAAGGAACAAAATGATGGGGTTCATTTTGTCATAGAAATTATGGTTAGTGCAGTAGAAAGAAAAATTAGGACATGTTTCAAGTGTGATCTCAAATATCTTCCTGTTATATTTCAACAGGAGCAGCCTGTCAGTTGATGCCTTTGTGTTCTACTGCAGCTTCCCAGAGTGTTCTAAAGAACAACTAGAGCGCTAACAGTTTTACTTATGACAAAAGTATGGTACACCTGAAGGCATCTTGATTGGAATAAACTGGTAACACTTAAAACATTTAATTTAAAAAGGAACAAAATGAGGGGGTTCATTTTGCCATAGAAATTATGGTTAGTGCTGTAGAAAGAAAAATTAGGACATGTTTTAAGTGAGATCTCAAATATCTTCCTGTTATATTTCAACAGGAGCAGCCTGTCAGTTGATGCCTTTGTGTTCTACTGCAGCTTCCCAGAGTGTTCTAAAGAACAACTAGAGTGCTAACAGCCTTACTTATGACAAAAGTATGGCACACCTGAAGCCATCTTGATTGGAATAAACTGGTAACACTTAAAACATTTAATTTAAAAAGGAACAAAATGAGGGGTTCATTTTGCCATAGAAATTATGGTTAGTGCTGCAAAAAGAAAATTTAGTGCATGTTTTAAGTGAGATCTCAAATCCTCTTCTATTTCATTAGAAAATTCTGACATGCAGACTGAAACAATCACTTTCAATACCAGCAGTAGACTTCCAGTTAACTCCTTGGTGAGCAGTAGCTTTACTACAGTGATCTAATGAACAACTAGAGTAATACCATTCTGAATTTATGGCAAATGTGTGACACATCTGAATGCCTTCTTGATGGAATCAAAGTAAAAAACTGAAAGCATTTCCTACTGAGGAGACTGCAGTAAATGAGGAAATTAGGAAACTTCATAACAAAGAAGTCTTCCAAGATGGCCACCAGTGCAAAAAGAGCCCAAATGTAGCACAAATATTACCCAGATGAAGCCCACATATAGCCCAATGACAAAAGTGTGCAAAACACTTTTTATTTTTAGTTTTTTTGCAGTTTTATGTAGTGCAGACTGGTCAGGTATTGGAGCGTTGCATCTTAAAACATGACCCCCTACACTACAAAAACACCACTGCACTACCCTAAACCCTAAAACACTACCCCAGCACGACCCTCTACACTACACAAGCACCACTGCACTATCCTAAACCCTAAAACACTACCCCCAGCATGACCCCCTACACTACACAAACACCACTGCACAACCCTAAACCCTAAAACACTACCCCAACACCACTGCACTAACCTAAATCCTAAAACACTACCCCCAGCACGACCCCCTACACTACCCAAACACCACTGCACTACCCTAAAACATGACCCCCTACACTACACAAACACCACTGCACTACCCTAAACCCTAAAACACTACCCCCAGCACGACCCCCTACACTACACAAGCACCACTGCACTACCCTAAACCCTAAAACACTACCCCCAGCACGACCCCCTACACTACACAAGCACCACTGCACTACCTTAAACCTTAAAACACTACCCCCAGCACGACCCCCTACACTACCAAAACACCACTGCACTAACCTAAATCCTAAAACACTACCCCCAGCACGACCCCTACACTACCCAAACACCACTGCACTACCCTAAAACATGACCCCCTACACTACACAAACACCACTGCACTACCCTAAACCCTAAAACACTGCCCCCAGCACGACCCCCTACACTACACAAGCACCACTGCACTACCCTAAATCCTAAAACACTACCCCCAGCACGACCCCCTACACTGCCCGAACACCACTGCACTGCCCTAAACCCTGAAACACCAGCCCCTGCACGACCCCTACACTGCCCGAACACCACTGCACTGCCCTAAACCCTGAAACACATACCCTAGCACGACCCCCTACACTGCCCGAACACCACTGCACTGCCCTAAACCCTGAAACACCACCCCCTTCACGACCCCCTACACTGCCCGAACACCACTGCACTGCCCTAAACCCTGAAACACCACCCCCAGCATGACCCCTACACTGCCCGAACACCACTGCACTGCCCTAAACCCTGAAACGCTACCCCCAGCAAGACCTCCTACACTGCCCGAACACTACTGCACTGCCCTAAACCCTGAAACATCACCCCCTGCACGACCCCCTACAATGCCCGAACACCACTGCACTGCCATAAACCCTGAAACACCACCCCCAGCACGACCCCCTACACTGCCCGAACACCACTGCACTGCCCTAAACCCTGAAACACCACCCCCTTCACGACCCCCTACACTGCCCGAACACCACTGCACTGCCCTAAACCCTGAAACACCACCCCCAGCATGACCCCTACACTGCCCGAACACCACTGCACTGCCCTAAACCCTGAAACGCTACCCCCAGCAAGACCTCCTACACTGCCCGAACACCACTGCACTGCCCTAAACCCTGAAACATCACCCCCTGCACGACCCCCTACAATGCCCGAACACCACTGCACTGCCATAAACCCTGAAACACCACCCCCAGCAAGACCCCCTACACTGCCCAAACACCACTGCACTTCCCTAAACCCTGAAACATCACCCCCAGCAAGACCCCCTACACTGCCCGAACACCACTGCCCTAAACCCTGAAACACCACCCCCAGCAAGACCCCCTACACTGCCCGAACACCACTGCACTGCCCTAATCCCTGAAACACCAGCCCCAGCACGACCCCTACACTGCCCGAACACCACTGCACTGCCCTAAACCCTGAAACACCACCCCCTGCACGACCCCCTACAATGCCCGAACACCACTGCACTGCCATAAACCCTGAAACACCACCCCCAGCACGACCCCCTACACTGCCCGAACACCACTGCACTGCCCTAAACCCTGAAACACCACCCCCTGCATGATCCCCTACACTGCCCGAACACTACTGCACTGCCCTTTGAATCCTGAGGGACCCTGAGGGCCAACTAGCCCACCAGGTACCTTCAGTAAGCACAACAGAGTTGCGTTGCAGAGAGGTGAAAAAAGGTGCGTGGCCTCGGAACGCCTCTCTGCAACTCAGCTCTGTGGTCCTAACTATAGGTACCTGGGGGGCTAGTTGGGCCCCAGGGACCCTCAGAATTCAAGGGGACTTAATCCCGAAACTTAAAATGCGCCACGGGGTGCGTTTGCACACATGTCACCTCAGGCCCCCCCTCCCTTCACCACTGTGCAAACGCGCCCTGTAGCGCGTTTTAAGAGGTAGTTTTAATCCCCCTGCCCTATTATGTACTAGGGACTTGCAGAGGAGGTCATGCTAATCACAGGGTTACCCCAACGCATAGTGTTCCCTAGTGTATGTAGGTGTTTTCACTGTATTCTAAGTGTCTTTTAGCATAGCACTGGCTCTGGTTAGTCAGAGTCAGTTACCACCAGTACCCGTCTGAAAAAGTTGTGGGCACAGGATGATTTAGCAACAAGGCCTCTTTCTGCTCCTCTGTTGGTTCTTTCTGCACATCTTTTGCTTCTTTCTGTGCGTTTTTCTTCTTTCTTCACATGTCCTACCTCTGTAGGCATAGTTAGAAACTAGCATTTAAAAAAAACCTTTGAAATTCACTTAAAAATCATAGGTTTCAGGCACGTTATAGTTAGAAATTAGCATTTAAAAAACCTTTGAAATTCACTGAAAAAACCATAGGTTTCTGACACGTTATAGTTAGAAATTAGCATTTAAAAACCTTTGAAATTCACTGAAAAAACCATAGGTTTTAGGGACAGTTATAGTTAGTTGGACATTTCACTCGTAAAAAACCATAGAAATTCCCCCGTTATAGTTAGTTCAGCTAACTATAACTCGCGCCCCCGCAATGCACTGATGATGACATCACATATTACATCACTCATGACATGGTCAGTGACATCACTGATGACATCACTGATGACATCTCAAATGACATCACTGATGACATCATCCATGTGATAATTTCATGCATCTTCTCACACCCTAATATAACTTTTGATACACCCACTCTAAATTACAGACTGCCATTCTCAAAACCATAGACACTCTAACACCAAAAACTACATACCCACTCACTGATTCTTAGGTCTACACACACATCCACTCACTCACCCGTACAGTCACTCATACTTAGTCACTCAGTAAAGGACTATCATATGCACTCATACACCTATATAAACACTCACACACCGCCACTCATCCATAGAGGTACTCACACACCTAGTCAGTCATGCAAAAAACTTAATCACACACCCATTTACTCACCTATACAGTTATACACACACCAGCTCACTTACTCATACAAATACTAGCACATTCTTACGCTCTTATACAATCACTGATACAACTACACACTCATCCATACAGCCACTCTCACAATCACACACTCTCACTTATAGCCATTTATATACTCCAACACACATATATACTGCCTTTCACATATGTAGTTACTCACACATGTACCACTGAGATATACATTCAATCACTAACACACCCATACACACACTCACCCACCCATACAGTCCATCACAGATGCACTCTTGAAACCATGCACCCAGTGAATCACCAACTCACACATCTATGCACAGAGTCACACACACCCCACCCACACAAACACTCAGGCACCCATACAGATACTGAGACAATCAATCAATAACCCATGTAGACACTCATGTAGCTATTCAGAAAGCCATGCAGCCGCTTACAAACCAACAGACAGACGGATACAGACATTCACACAGTTTAGTCACTAACCCATGCCTTCAGTAAGATACATTTAATCACTCACTTGTAGAGTCAGTCACTCACGTACTAAATCATCCATTCAGACACTTATACACCCACTCATTCTTCAATACGCCTTTCCCTATATATATTAAACATATTTAAACTTTACAGAAACACACAGTCACTGGATGATGTCATCAGTGATGTCATCAGTGATGTCATTTGAGATGTCATCAGTGATGTCATCAGTGATGTCACTGACCATGTCATGAGTGATGTAATATGTGACGTCATCAGCAGTGCATTGCGGGGCGCGAGTTATAGTTAGCTGAACTAACTATAACGGGGGAATTTCTATGGTTTTGTACGAGTGAAATGTCCAACTAACTATAACTGTCCCTAAAACCTATGGTTTTTTCAGTGAATATATATATATATATATATATATATATATAGAGAGAGAGAGAGATAGAGAGAGAGATATAAAGAGATAGATAGATAGATAGATAGATAGATGATAGATAGATAGATATTACCTATTGACAGTCGCCAGTAGATAGCTATAGTTAGGACCTAGTTTGTATAAGAGAAACATTTTTTGTTTGCTTATACCGTTGGCGCTGTTTGTTTAGGACTCACATGACATCATCCAGTGAGTGTGAGTGTCTTCTAAAAGTTTATCAGTGTTAAACATGTATAATAAGGTACCACAAAAGTTAAATTAGTTTCGTTTGTATACTACTAATGAATAATTCTGTTGTAAAACATAGATTTTGTGAGCGTTTATATAACTTTGTGCATCTGTGTGTGAGTGGCTGTGTGTGTGCCTGTATGGCTGAATAAGTGGGTGTGTGAGTAGCTGTATGGGTAAGTGGCTGTGTGAGTGTCTGTATGGGTTAGTGACTGGGTGTGTAAGTGGTGTATGGATGAGTGACTGTGTATGTGAGAGACTGTATAGGTGACTGAGTGGGTGTGTGAGCTTTTGTGTGGGTGAGCAAGTGGGTATGTCAGTAGCTGTGTGAGTATGTCAGTGGCTGTGTGAGTGACAGTATGGGTGAGTGAGTGGGTCTGTAAGTGGTGTATGAATGAGTGAATGGGATTGTGAGAAACTGTGTAGGTGACTGAGTAGGTATGTGAGTGGCTGTATGGGTGAATGAGTGTCTGTATGGGTGAATGAGTGGGTATGTGAGTGGCTGTATGGGTGAGCGAGTATGAGAGAGGCTCTATGGGTGAGCGAGTGTGAGAGAGGCTCTATGGGTGACTATGTGCTTGTCTCAGTGACATCAGTTGAGATGTCATCAGTGATGTAATCAGTGATGTCCCTGAGCATGTCATGAGTGATGTAATATGTGAGGTTATAAACAGTGCATTGTGGGGGCATACGGTATAGATAGCTCAGTTAACTATAACAGCTGAATTTCTATGGTTTTGTGAGTGAAATCTTAGCCTGACTATAACATCCCTGTATCCTTTGGTTTTTTCAGTATATTTCTAATGTTTTTTAGTTTCTTCTCTTTACTGTAACCTCTGTTTCTTGAGAGTGGGTGTGTCAGTATCTGTGTAGGTTGCTGTCTTGCTGTTTGAGTGACTGTATGGGTCTCTGAGTGGGTGCCTGAGTGCTTATGTGAGTTTATGCATTTGTGAGTAGCTGCACAGGTCTGTGGGAGATGGCATTAGTGGTTATATGAGTGGATGAATGAGTGGGTGTTTGGGTTTGGGAGTGAATGTCAGAGCAGTTTAATACCTATGTTAGTGGGTGTGTGAGTGTTGGTATGCTGTGGATTTAAAATATGGGTGAAAACTGGGAAAAATAATTTAGAAAGAGGGGAAAGGAAAGTGTCAACACTGAAGTAATATCTGAAATAAAAGCATTTTATGAACTATTGAAATAAAGGATAATTGTCAGGAGAAATTGAATTAAAATAATGAAACTTTGTTTAAAAATGAGGGAAACAGCAACATTAAATAGTATAAAAGAGAGTAGTTGAAGTAGTAGTTAGTGGGATTTTCTTCAAAAAGAAAGTGAACGTAGTGTCTTCGGAAATGAATTTTTTTTTAAAGTATTTTTGAGTACCATGGTTCTTCTGTGGTACCGCAAATACAGACGGGCGATACTCTATGGCTTTTGTTCCGATCAAGTGATCGGAGTGAACCTGTGGTTCTGACCCCAGAATTTATCAAATTTTTAAAAAAATGATTTAAGTATATAGGAGACTCTTTTTGCACATCTACCATAAGGCAGTACATATTTGGAAACACAAAGTACCTACAGTATATATATATATATTTTTAAATAAGTGTATGGATGACTGAGTGTGGGAGCATGTCAGTAGATATATGAGCGTGTACATGGGTGTGTCATTATATATATGATTGTAACCCGGGGTGTCTGAGTGTACGTATGAGTGAGTGTCTGAGTATGCCAGTGAATGTATTAGTGTATCTTTAGGTGACTCAGTATATGTGTCAGTGTGTGTCCCAGGATGTTTGATTGTATGTATCAGTGAGTGTCTGAGTGAGTTGGTGAATTCATTGGTGTATCTGCTTGCCTTTGGTACTATATGTGTGAGTGTGTCTTGGGGAGTCTAAGTATATGTATCAGTGAGTATATGAGTGAGTTATTGAATGCATGAGTGTGTGCTTGGGTGTGTCAGTATATCTATGAGTGTGTCCCAGGGTGTCTGAGTGTATGTATCGGTGAGTGTGTGAATGACTCACTGAGTGTATTAGTGTGTGTGCAGGTATGCCAATATATGCATGACTGTATCCCAGGGTGTAGGAGTATATGCCTCAGTCATTCAGTTTATGTATCGGTGTCTGTCTGGATGTGTGAGTGTATACATCAGTGTGTGCCTGGATGTGTTACTGTATGCTACAGTGTGTGCCTGGGTGTGTTAGTGTATGAATTAGTGTTTACCTGGGTGTGTCAGTGTTTGCATGAGGGTGGACCTGGATGTGCAAGTATATGTATAACTGTGTATCTGGGTATGTCAGTGTATGCATGTGTATGCTTGGGTATGTCAATGTATGTATGCATAGGTGTGTGATTGGGTGTGTCAGTGCATGCATGAGTGTGTGCCTCATCTGTTAGTATATATATGAACATGCACCTGAGTGTATCAGTGTAACAATCAGTGTGTGGATGTGTCATGGATGTGTCAGTATCTGTATCAGTATGTACGTGGGTTTTTTCACTGTATGCAGCAATTTCTGCCTTTATGTCTTATTGAGTGTATTATAACGGGTAAAGATGGTATTAATCACCTACATTACTGCAATAGAAGGTTCCATTGATCTGTGGTAAAACACAGAAAACATAAAAATAAGTTATTGTTACATCTTAGAAATTTGTATAGTAAAGTTTAGGTTTCTGCAATAGAAATGTTCATGTTGATAATACAACATTACACAGCTGCATAGTTGAGAAGCAATTATACATTTAATTTAAACCTTTCATTTTCCCTTTTATGCTGTTCTCAGCTTTCATACTTGTACACTATAAACTATGTACTATAAGAAGCCTCATCCTTGAACAATGGGGAAAAAACTGTCATGTAGATTATAGGAAAAAAATACAACTGTACAGCATGACACTATAAATAAGTGAAACTATGCATTGCACTCACTACAAATAACCAATACATTTATTTAGCTATAGGTACTGAACTTATTTTAGGAAACATATCAGAAAAAAATAAAATGGTATGATATTGCAAGCAGCCCATTACTCGAAATAGATGTAAATCTCAATGGAATATTGGAGTCAGTTTTGAAGACATCACCTCTGGTGGGCCGAATGGACCAAAGTATCCAATAACATCAAATAGTTAGAAAAGAAATGGAAGGACTAATGTGTTATAAACCAACCACATGTTTTTGTTAATCAAAAACAACTAGATGGAGTAATCCAAAGGCCAATGGCCAGTCCTTGTACACAATGTGTGCACCAGCACAATGCTGTGACACTAAACTTGACTTTCATGACACTGCCAGAGAGCCTCCTCACAATGGGGTATCCATTGGGCATGGCAGGCACCTCAAAGATGTTACTTGGAAGAGGTGGGGTCGGTATTAGGAGGTGTGGGTTTGGTTTAGGGAGGGATGGACCTGACTTTGGGAGAGGTGTCTTTGGTTTTGGGAGGGGTTTTGGACTTCTTAGGGGTATGCCTGGGTTTAGTGGTGGGGGATCAGGTTTCTCATGGGTGGAATGGGATATGAAAGGTATGGGTTGGGGTGTGGAAGAGGTACTTTTTGCTTGGGGGTTGGGTTTGACTGGGCTTAGGGCAAATAACACACTTTCATGGGGAAAAAGGGCAGGATGTTGGGAGGGAGCAGAGGTTGGGAGTTAGAGGGGGTGGAAGGGTCAGGTGTGGGTGGATGTGTGGTTGGTGCATGTATCTATTTGTATTGCTCATGTTTTGTAGGTGTTTGTTGTGTTTTTTGGGAGTGTGTGATGTGAACGTAGTGTATATGCTGGGGGTGGTGGATCGGTCTGTGGGTGTTGTATCTGGGGAAATGCTAGGGGTGGTGGATAGGTCTGTGGGTGTGGTCTCTGGGGGAATGCTGGAATTGGTGAATGGGTCTGTGGAAGCAGGTGTGGTGTCTGGGGGAATGCCGGGGTGATGGATGGGTCTTTGGGTGTCAGATCCCATCAAGGTACGCCGGCTGAAGCGCACAAACACTGAACACTGCCATCGTGAGCGTTCCGGACTACACGTCCCTTGAGGCAATAAGGCGTGAGATGAGTATTGTCATCACGTAAGCCGGGACAATTTCTTTTATACTGCTTCCGGGGCGCAGCCGCGCTGCCGATTATTCTGCTTGTCTCCGGCGTTTCGAGACCAGGAGAGCCGGTCCGGTAAGGGTGTCCGTGACACCAAAACATTCTTTAATGTTTCCCCGTTGCCTATGCCTGTGATTCCCGCACGTATCTTTGGGGCTCAGAAAAGGTCCACATTTCTTTGTTTCTTGCTAGCGAACCTTCCTCGTACTCTCCTCTGTTGGCAGGCCTCTATGGAGGCTTTGCAGTGGAGGGGAAGAAGTCTCCAGTGCTTTGATCCTTTGATGTTTCCTGGTTTTTCTCCCTTTCTCTCCGTTGGCGAGTCGGTGGTGTAGACTCATGCGGAGAGAAAAGCCACTGGAATCGTTATAGCCTATTGGTCACTTAAAGGCTGTCCTAAGGAAAGTTTTCTATGTTTATTTCTCAGTGATTTAGCTCCGAGGTATTGGAACTTATGACACTGGTGTTTGCGTGACATTACGCTTCATTGGAACCCAGGGGATGTCTGCTTTTGCTAAATAACTGTGCCTAAGCAACCCTGAACTAGATATCACTGGGTATATACATTTGCACCAACTGCCTATGAAAAAGGGCGTGATGCCCGAAACGTGTCGGCAGGGAATCTTCAAAGAGGAGTTTGTCCACGAACGCTGCTCTCTGTTTAGTAGCACCTGACCTCCTGCGAGTGCTGTCTCATCGAGGGGCAACTCTTTTCTTGAATTTAATGTGGCCAGCCCAGGCCACGAGGCAGCACTACCACTAGAAATGGACCGCTTCTGTTTATTGGGACAGTGTTATGCGGAGCAGGAGGGGCTCTTTTCACTATGAGAGCGACTCCGTGAGACATCATTTTGCCTTTTAAAGAACTGTTTTTAGTGCACTTGATGGCGGCGACCCACATGGGTAATGAATGGACTTCCAGTCCCATGATGCAACTGTATGACTCACTTGAGCGTAATCATCGAAATAAAAGAGGGGATGCTCTGAGAGTCTCTGCTTGCCGTCATTTGCACCAACTGCCTATGAAAAAGGGCGTGATGCCCGAAACGCGTCGGCAGGGAATCTTCAAAGAGGAGTTTGTCCATGAACGCTGCTCTCTGTTTAGTAGCACCTGACCTCCTGCGAGTGCTGTCTCATCGAGGGGCAACTCTTTTCTTGAATTTAATGTGGCCAGCCCAGGCAACCAGGCAGCACCACCACTAGAAATGGACCGCTTCTGTTTATTGGGACAGTGTTATGCGGAGCAGGAGGGGCTCTTTTCACTATGAGAGCGACTCCGTGAGACATCATTTTGCCTTTTAAAGAACTGTTTTTAGTGCACTTGATGGCGGCGACCCACATGGGTAATGAATGGACTTCCAGTCCCATGATGCAACTGTATAACTCACCTGAGCGTAATCATCGAAATAAAAGAGGGGATGTTCTGAGAGTCTCTGCTTGCCGTCATTTGCACCAACTGCCTATGAAAAAGGGCATGATGCCCGAAACGCGTCAGCAGGGAATCTTCAAAGAGGAGTTTGTCCACGAACGCTGCTCTCTGTTTAGTAGCACCTGACCTCCTGCGAGTGCTGTCTCATCGAGGGGCAACTCTTTTCTTGAATTTAATGTGGCCAGCCCAGGCCACGAGGCAGCACCACCACTAGAAATGGACCGCTTCTGTTTATTGGGACAGTGTTATGCGGAGCAGGAGGGGCTCTTTTCACTATGAGAGCGACTCCGTGAGACATCATTTTGCCTTTTAAAGAACTGTTTTTAGTGCACTTGATGGCGGCGACCCACATGGGTAATGAATGGACTTCCAGTCCCATGATGCAACTGTATAACTCACCTGAGCGTAATCATCGAAATAAAAGAGGGGATGCTCTGAGAGTCTCTGCTTGCCGTCATTTGCACCAACTGCCTATGAAAAAGGGCGTGATGCCCGAAACGTGTCGGCAGGGAATCTTCAAAGAGGAGTTTGTCCACGAACGCTGCTCTCTGTTTATTAGCACCTGACCTCCTGCGAGTGCTGTCTCATCGAGGGGCAACTCTTTTCTTGAATTTAATGTGGCCAGCCCAGGCCACGAGGCAGCACCACCACTAGAAATGGACCGCTTCTGTTGATTGGGACAGTGTTATGCGGAGCAGGAGGGGCTCTTTTCACTATGAGAGCGACTCCGTGAGACATCATTTTGCCTTTTAAAGAACTGTTTTTTAGTGCACTTGATGGCGGCGACCCACATGGGTAATGAATGGACTTCCAGTCCCATGATGCAACTGTATAACTCACCTGAGCGTAATCATCGAAATAAAAGAGGGGATGTTCTGAGAGTCTCTGCTTGCCGTCATTTGCACCAACTGCCTATGAAAAAGGGCGTAATGCCCGAAACGCGTCGGCAGGGAATCTTCAAAGAGGAGTTTGTCCACGAACGCTGCTCTCTGTTTAGTAGCACCTGATCTCCTGCGAGTGCTGTCTCATCGAGGGGCAACTCTTTTCTTGAATTTAATGTGGCCAGCCCAGGCCACGAGGCAGCACCACCACTAGAAATGGACCGCTATTGTTTATTGGGACAGTGTTATGCGGAGCAGGAGGGGCTCTTTTCACTATGAGAGCGACTCCGTGAGACATCATTTTGCCTTTTAAAGAACTGTGTTTAGTGCACTTGATGGCGGCGACCCACATGGGTAATGAATGGACTTCCAGTCCCATGATGCAACTGTATAACTCACCTGAGCGTAATCATCGAAATAAAAGAGGGGATGTTCTGAGAGTCTCTGCTTGCCGTCATTTGCACCAACTGCCTATGAAAAAGGGCATGATGCCCAAAACGCGTCGGCAGGGAATCTTCAAAGAGGAGTTTGTCCACGAACGCTGCTCTCTGTTTAGTAGCACCTGACCTCCTGCGAGTGCTGTCTCATCGAGGGGCAACTCTTTTCTTGAATTTAATGTGGCCAGCCCAGGCCACGAGGCAGCACCACCACTAGAAATGGACCGCTTCTGTTTATTGGGACAGTGTTATGCGGAGCAGGAGGGGCTCTTTTCACTATGAGAGCGACTCCGTGAGACATCATTTTGCCTTTTAAAGAACTGTTTTTTAGTGCACTTGATGGCGGCGACCCACATGGGTAATGAATGGACTTCCAGTCCCATGATGCAACTGTATAACTCACCTGAACGTAATCATCGAAATAAAAGAGGGGATGTTCTGAGAGTCTCTGCTTGCTGTCATTTGCACCAACTGCCTATGAAAAAGGGCGTGATGCCCGAAACGCGTCGGCAGGGAATCTTCAAAGAGGAGTTTGTCCACGAACGCTGCTCTCTGTTTAGTAGCACCTGACCTCCTGCGAGTGCTGTCTCATCGAGGGGCAACTCTTTTCTTGAATTTAATGTGGCCAGCCCAGGCCACAAGGCAGCACCACCACTAGAAATGGACCGCTTCTGTTTATTGGGACAGTGTTATGCGGAGCAGGAGGGGCTCTTTTCACTATGAGAGCGACTCCGTGAGACATCATTTTGCCTTTTAAAGAACTGTGTTTAGTGCACTTGATGGCGGCGACCCACATGGGTAATGAATGGACTTCCAGTCCCATGATGCAACTGTATAACTCACCTGAGCGTAATCATCGAAATAAAAGAGGGGATGTTCTGAGAGTCTCTGCTTGCCGTCATTTGCACCAACTGCCTATGAAAAAGGGCATGATGCCCAAAACACGTCGGCAGGGAATCTTCAAAGAGGAGTTTGTCCACGAACGCTGCTCTCTGTTTAGTAGCACCTGACCTCCTGCGAGTGCTGTCTCATCGAGGGGCAACTCTTTTCTTGAATTTAATGTGGCCAGCCCAGGCCACGAGGCAGCACCACCACTAGAAATGGACCGCTTCTGTTTATTGGGACAGTGTTATGCGGAGCAGGAGGGGGCTCTTTTCACTATGAGAGCGACTCCGTGAGACATCATTTTGCCTTTTAAAGAACTGTGTTTAGTGCACTTGATGGCGGCGACCCACATGGGTAATGAATGGACTTCCAGTCCCATGATGCAACTGTATAACTCACCTGAGCGTAATCATAGAAATAAAAGAGGGGATGTTCTGAGAGTCTCTGCTTGCCGTCATTTGCACCAACTGCCTATGAAAAAGGGCGTTATGCCCGAAACGCGTTGGCAGGGAATCTTCAAAGAGATGTTTGTCTACGAACGCTGCTCTCTGTTTAGTAGCACCTGACCTCCTGCGAGTGCTGTCTCATCGAGGGGCAACTCTTTTCTTGAATTTAATGTGGCCAGCCCAGGCCACCAGGCAGCACCACCACTAGAAATGGACCGCTTCTGTTTATTGGGACAGTGTTATGCGGAGCAGGAGGGGCTCTTTTCACTATGAGAGCGACTCCGTGAGACATCATTTTGCCTTTTAAAGAACTGTTTTTAGTGCACTTGATGGCGGCGACCCACATGGGTAATGAATGGACTTCCAGTCCCATGATGCAACTGTATAACTCACCTGAGCGTAATCATCGAAATAAAAGAGGGGATGTTCTGAGAGTCTCTGCTTGCCGTCATTTGCACCAACTGCCTATGAAAAAGGGCGTGATGCCCGAAACGCGTCGGCAGGGAATCTTCAAAGAGGAGTTTGTCCACGAACGCTGCTCTCTGTTTAGTAGCACCTGACCTCCTACGAGTGCTGTCTCATCGAGGGGCAACTCTTTTCTTGAATTTAATGTGGCCAGCCCAGGCCACGAGGAAGCACCACCACTAGAAATGGACTGCTTCTGTTTATTGGGACAGTGTTATGCGGAGCAGGAGGGGCTCTTTTCACTATGAGAGCGACTCCATGAGACATCATTTTGCCTTTTAAAGAACTGTTTTTAGTGCACTTGATGGCGGCGACCCACATGGGTAATGAATGGACTTCCAGTCCCATGATGCAACTGTATAACTCACCTGAGCGTAAACATCGAAATAAAAGAGGGGGTGTTCTGAGAGTCTCTGCTTGCCGTCATTTGCACCAACTGCCTATGGAAAAAGGGCGTGATGCCCGAAACGCGTCGGCAGGGAATCTTCAAAGAGGAGTTTGTCCACGAACGCTGCTCTCTGTTTAGTAGCACCTGACCTCCTGCGAGTGCTGTCTCATCGAGGGGCAACTCTTTTCTTGAATATATATATACCTACAGCCGGAAAATGCAGTTTTGCATGCTGGCAGTGCACACCCTAAGCATCTCATCCACAGCATTCCCTATGGGGAGATGCTTAGACTTAGACAGATTTGTAGTTGCCAGGAAGATCTTAATATGGCTCAAAAGAATAGCAAATTAAGATTCCTTGAAAGGGGATATACATCCAATTGTATTGACGCAACAATACAAAAAAGTAGGCTGAAATCCAGGGAAACTTTGCTCAGAAAAGAAAAAGATAAAGAAAAAGATAAAGAGGGAGGCCCAAACCTAACAGTAGACACAGGCAGATCCAAGGAAGGTGATACTTTCAGATTCATCCTCCAATACAATAAACAGGAAAAACAGGTTAGAAAGATCATAACCAAAAACTGGCCCCTGGTCCTCAGCGACCCCACAATTGGTCATTTGTTGTCTAACAAGCCAGCCATCACTTACAGTAGGGCCACATCTATGAAAGACATTGTGGTTCACAATCACCCGGGTGGCCCAAACAAAAATACATGGTTGACGCAAAGAAAGGGGTTTTTCAAATGTAAAATATGTAAGGCCTGCCAATATGGCAGTAATAAAACGGCATACAGAACCCCTTTCAATGATAAGGACATACCTATCAACAAATTTCTCAGCTGCAAATCTGATTATGTCGTCTATGTGCTGGAGTGCCCTTGTAGGTTACGCTATATTGGTAGCACTATACTACAAGGACACAAAAGGGTACTCCAGCACATTAGAGCCATAAAGAACAGAGACCAGGCCTATCCTGTTGCCAGACACTTCAGTGAGATACATGATGCAGACCCAAAAGGCTTGAGCTATTATCTAATAGACTCTGTTCCTCTCAACAAGAGAGGGGGGGACAGAGAAAAAATGCTCAGACATTTGGAGTCAAACTATATAATTAATCTTGATACCAAACAGCCTAATGGTCTTAATGCCACGGAAGAATTTTACACCTGTCTGTAATTTCATGAAGAAGCAAAGAGTCACAGTCAAGATATGTTTTCTCAAATAATATCAGCATTATATTTTAATGCACAACTGTCATTATGTCAACAAAATTGTTCTATTCAAGTTTTACTGCCACCGCAAATCACAATTTTTTCACACATAAGGTTAGGTAGTTTTTCTTTTCCCCCTTTTTTTATACAGGCATTTTTAAGGTTTTTAATTATCAATTATGGCATTGCACTGGCACCAAGCACTGTATTAGTAATAAGACTACATGAATTGTTTACATCATATGTACTGTATTTGCGTATTTTGCACGTTTCTGATTAGTTATCAATAATGTATATCAACATCAAGATATTCAGACCAGGATGCTTCAAATGTTTTAAAAAAAGGCTATATTGGTCTATTATTTTCTTGTATTTTACTATCAGTTTTAAGTGCTTTTATAAATTTTCGGTACAGTTTTAAGACGGCTATTTTAGTATATGTAATATGGCTATTTTGATGACGCAACATGGCAAGGTATTATACCTGGATGTAAATTATCTATTTAGATAAATTGCGAGATTGCGTCCTAAAGCCTACAATATATAACTAAAGTCTGATGTTTATTTCTATGTATTTTAAATTATAGGCACTTGTCACTTTAAGAGAACACAGGTTAAGCAAATGGGAAAAAACGTTATAAAAGCACTACCCACCTGACAGAGCGTGTCATGTGATCAAGGCCCTTGACGGGCTGAAACGCGTCATGGCTGTAGAGGTCGGAGAGCAACAATAAACTGTTTTGCACTATCTTGTGGTCCGTGTTCCGTTTGTGGTGAGGATTCCATGGTGATTGACGGAGTTGCTGTTGATATATATATATATACATATACAAAAAAAGAGTTGCCTCTAGGTGGGATGCACTCCCAGGTGGAAATTACGCCAAAGCAAGGGCACACGCCGTGAACAAAGTCCTTTTCTGGTTAACCTGCCAGACGGGTTTCGGGCCAACGCCATCTTCAGTGGCAGACCATGTGACGTGCCGGCATGCGGCAACCATCAGTAAATCCCCATAATAATAACGCTCAGGTGAACCACCTGAAGCAGAGCTTCCTGGGACTGGTGGTTCAGTAAAACCCAAGTGGGTCGCCGCCGGCACTCACATTCAGAAATGTCTTAAAAAGGATTGCCGATGTTCGCGCCGGCACCCCTGCATATAACAGGCACCTCCTATTCCACAGTTAGCTGCCCCAATAAAGCAGCCGCGGACCCGCAAGTGTTTCGCGGTGGTGCAATCCCGTGACCAGGCAGGCCGCTGTACAAAATACAAAAAAAGAGTTGCCTCTAGGTGGGATGCACTCCCAGGTGGAAATTACGCCAAAGCAAGGGCACACGCCATTAACAAAGTCCTTTTCTGGTTAACCTGCCAGACGCGTTTCGGGCCAACGCCCTCTTCAGTGGCAGACCATGTGACGTGCCGGCATGCGTCAACCACCAGTAAATCCCCATAATAATAACACTCAGGTGAACCACCTGAAGCAATGCTTCCTGGGACTGGTGGTTCAGTAAAACCCAAGTGGTCGCCGCCGGCACTGACATTCAAAAATGTCTTAAAAGGATTGCCGATGTTCGCGCCGGCACCCCTGCATATAACAGGCACCTCCTGTTCCACAGTTAGCTGCCCCAATAAAGCAGCCGCGGACCCGCAAGTGTTTCGCGGTGGTGCAATCCGCGACCAGGCAGGCCGCTGTACAAAATACAAAAAAGAGTTGCCTCTAGGTGGGATGCACTCCCAGGTGGAATTACGCCAAAGCAAGGGCACACGCCATGAACAAAGTCCTTTTCTGGTTAACCTGCCAGACGCGTTTCGGGCCAACGCCCTCTTCAGTGGCAGACCATGTGACGTGCCGGCATGCGGCAACCACCAGTAAATCCCCATAATAATAACGCTCAGGTGAACCACCTGAAGCAATGCTTCCTGGGTGCCGGCGTGAACATCGGCAATCCTTTTAAGACATTTTTGAATGTGAGTGCCGGCGGCAACCCACTTGGGTTTTACTGAACCACCAGTCCCAGGAAGCATTGCTTCAGGTGGTTCACCTGAGCATAATTATTACGGGATTTACTGGTGGTTGCCGAACGCCGGCACGTCACATGGTCTGCCACTGAAGAGGGCGTTGGCCCAAAACGCGTCTGGCAGGTAAACCAGAAAAGGACTTTGTTCATGGCGTGTGCCCTTGCTTTGGCGTAATTTCCACCTAGGAGTGCATCCCGCCTAGAGGCAACTCTATTTGTATTTTGTACAGCGGCCTGCCTGGTCGCGGGATTGCACCACCGCGAAACACTTGCGGGTCCGCGGCTGCTTTATTGGGATAGCTAACTGTGGAACAGGAGGTGCCTGTTATATGCAGGGGTGCCGGCGTGAACATCGGCAATCCTTTTAAGACATTTTTGAATGTGAGTGCCGGCGGCAACCCACTTGGGTTTTACTGAACCACCAGTCCCAGGAAGCATTGCTTCAGGTGGTTCACCTGAGCATAATTATTACGGGGATTTACTGGTGGTTGCCGCACGTCGGAACGTCACATGGTCTGCCACTGAAGAGGGCGTTGGCCCGAAACGCGTCTGGCAGGTAAACCAGAAAAGGACTTTGTTCATGGCGTGTGCCCTTGCTTTGACGTAATTTCCACCTGGGAGTGCATCCCACCTAGAGGCAACTCTTTTTGTATTTTGTACAGCGGCCTGCCTGGTCGCGGGATTGCACCACCACGAAACACTTGCGGGTCCGCGGCTGCTTTATTGGGGCAGCTAACTGTGGAACAGGAGGTGCCTGTTATATGCAGGAGTGCCGGCGTGAACATCTGCAATCCTTTTAAGACATTTTTGAATGTGAGTGCCGGCGGCAACCCACTTGGGTTTTACTGAACCACCAGTCCCAGGAAGCATTGCATCAGGTGGTTCACCTGACCATAATTATTACGGGGATTTACTGGTGGTTGCCGCACGCCGGCACGTCACATGGTCTGCCACTGAAGAGGGCGTTGGCCTGAAATGCGTCTGGCAGGTAAACCAGAAAAGGACTTTGTTCATGGCGTGTGCCCTTGCTTTGGCGTAATTTCCACCTGGGAGTGCATCCCACCTAGAGGCAACTCTTTTTGTATTTTGTACAGCGGCCTGACTGGTCGCGGGATTGCACCACCGCGAAACACTTGCGGGTCCGCGGCTGCTTTATTGGGGCAGCTAACTGTGGAACAGGAGGTGCCTGTTATATGCAGGGGTGCCGGCGTGAACATCGGCAATCCTTTTAAAACATTTTTGAATGTGAGTGCCGGCGGCAACCCACTTGGGTTTTACTGAACCACCAGTCCCAGGAAGCATTGCTTCAGGTGGTTCACCTGAGCATAATTATTACGGGGATTTACTGGTGGTTGCCGCACGCCGGCACGTCACATGGTCTGCCACTGAAGAGGGCGTTGGCCCGAAACGCGTCTGGCAGGTAAACCAGAAAAGGACTTTGTTCATGGCGTGTGCCCTTGCTTTGGCGTAATTTCCACCTGGGAGTGCATCCCACCTAGAGGCAACTCTTTTTGTATTTTGTACAGCGGCCTGCCTGGTCGCGGGATTGCACCACCGCGAAACACTTGCGGGTCCGCGGCTGCTTTATTGGGGCAGCTAACTGTGAAACAGGAGGTGCCTGTTATATGCAGGGGTGCCGGCGTGAACATCGGCAATCCTTTTAAAACATTTTTGAATGTGAGTGCCGGCGGCAACCCACTTGGGTTTTACTGAACCACCAGTCCCAGGAAGCATTGCTTCAGGTGGTTCACCTGAGCATAATTATTACGGGGATTTACTGGTGGTTGCCGCACGCCGGCACGTCACATGGTCTGCCACTGAAGAGGGCGTTGGCCCAAAACGCGTCTGGCAGGTAAACCAGAAAAGGACTTGTATATATATATATATTGTATATTATATATATATATATGGCAAACCACAGTCCCGAAATCCAAGTTCTTGGAACAAACAGGTACGGACCACAACGTGCTTTCCAAATCAACGTGCTTTATTGCATTGCAGTCAGCATGACGCGTTTCGGCCGCGTCTCCACGGCCTTGATCACATGACATATATATATATATATATATATATATATATATATATATATATATATATATATATTTATATGTATATATATATATATGTATATATATATATACACAAATGTTCATGGACGCTATTGGAGTAATAGCTTGCTGATTTTCTACCTTTTCTTTCTTGTTATTTGTTGTGCTTATTAACAGGGTTTCTGTGTGGAATGGCAAGCTGAATTGCTATCACTGTCCCTGTGAAGATTCACATGATGAATAAAGGGGTATGTAGATACGTGATCTGAGTGTTACATAGCCTTAGTGATATAGCGGGATATTTATGTTCCTTTTTGTTTTCTTCTCTTTAGTTGTACCTACCTCTACTTTACTAAATCCTCAGTAAAGAGGCAACCCAACGTTACCAAACTTTCTATGCAGTGTTTTATTTTTTCCTTACAGGTATTGTTATTGCACTATAGAATAGAGGGGAAGGGTATTTACTGAGATAGTTAAGAATGTACTTCTGATGCTGTCAAATAATTAATTGTGTGTTGCTTATTTCAGATCTCCCTCCCAGCTGATCCCTACCTTTCCTTCCCCCGCTTAATCACTTCAATAGTCGGTGCTGTGATAGCTGTCAGACTTGAAGCTATTGAGAGGTGGACCCATTCGAGCATTAAACCATCCCTGAGGATGTGTGAGGATTACAGTGGGTACGGGTGTGGTGTCTGGGGGAATGCTGGGTATTGGGGAGGGGTCTGTGGGTACAGGTGTGGTATCTGGGGTATGTTGTGGTGGTGATGAGGGGGTGAATGTCAGGAGAGTGGTCACGTGCTTGTGTGTTTCTGATGATTCTGTTTGCATGTGCTACTTGGGACTGTTGAAGTGTTTGCATGTGTATGTGTGATTGTGCTTGTGCTTGGGACAGGCATGGGAATAGGGAATTTGGATGTGGAAGAGGCAGGAGGTGGGGTGAAAATTTGGTATTGGTGGAAGGCTGCCATGAGTGAGGAGGCCAGAGGCTTAAAAGATCTCTGTAGGACAGATATAGCACTGTGGATGCCTTACAGCTAGGCCACCACCTGCTGGAGTTGGCTGCCATGCCCCTGGATGGCATGCAGTAGTGCAGATCAATAGCCTCCTCACTTGGGGCAGCAGGGGTAGCAGGGGCTGAGGTGCCTGAAATGAAGGAGGCGGCTCCCCTCTTAGGTGGGCAGGCTCGGCCAACTGGGTGGGGAGCAACAGGAAGGGTGAAGATGGAACTGAGGGTGTCGGACAAGGATGATGTTGGAACAAATCCTGTGGGGTCCGACACCACTCGGAAGTGTCCACTGGAGGATGACTCTGATTAAGAAGAAGTCAAGCTTACTTCATCCATAGCACTCCCCACACCCTCTCGGTCACTGGGTCCCTCTGTGTCAGTGTCTGTACTCTCACAACTGGAACCACTGTGACCAGCTGTGTCCTCAATGATGTTGGCCCCTTTTCCTTTGCTTGCCCTTGATGAATCTGAAATGACATATGAAATATGGGGAAGGAGCTGCCTGCTATCTGCTTTGGGCCACACTGTCAACTTCTGCTGTGACAGCAGACCCCTGGCAGGGGGCTGCCTTGTACCCTGAGTATCCTGCTGCATTTTGTCGGTCTGTAGGTTTGGGCCACGACAGGACATGACCGCTGGGGACTAGGAGTCCCACAATCCTTTGCCTGGCCTCAGCTGAAGTCCATCAGTCCTACTTAAGCACGTGGGTACCCCATGGTGCGGGATGCATGATGGGCTGTGCACAGGCGAGGCCCGGGCCAAGGGCTGGTCCGTCCTTGCCCGTCATTGCAAGGAAGAAACAGGGCAGAGCCACCCCCCTTATGTTTCACTCTGGGAATCCGACTTAGTGCCGGTAAGAGCTTGACGTGCCTGTCATCTGTTATGAGCTCCTTATCTTCTGCTTCATTTGTCTGGCTCTATACTTTTATACTCCTGGCTTTATACTGTGGCTACTCTAGACTCTGTTGTATGACATTGTACACTATGAAGGAGCCGAGTATGGCACTGGTGGGCAGACGACCCTCATAAACTTTGACCTACTCAAACTTTACAACTAGAGACTGTCTCACTGGCTGTGGACTAGTTTGGTGGATAAAAAGCATGAGAACATTCCATGGTTGAGTTTTAGTTTGCAGTGGGAAGATCTGCTGACTGTTCCAGTGTACTTTGAACTTGGTCAAATTCTTCCCCTGTAGGTTGACCTGTGGGTTAAGGAGTCTCTGGATGTAGGGGAAAGAGTGGGACATCTTAAAATATGTCTGCCTGTAGCAGATGGGCCAGGAGTCCTATTTTATACTTTTTGTTTTAGAGTTTTATATATCGCGAACTAGACCCGAAGATATCGGGTATCAGAGTGCTTTACATAGCACCAGTTTCGTTACATGAGGACACATTCATTTTTGTTAGGCACGGAGAGATTAAGGGATTTGCCCAGAATTACAGGATGTTGAGGATAGTTGCCGAGACTCGAACCTGGTTCCCCAGCTTCGACGTCAACCGCTCTAGCCGTAAGGCTACATCCTCTCCCCTATCTGTCTATACTATCTGCTCTCTAGGGCTGTCTACCCGAAGGAGACTGTTGTAAATTCTATTAGTATCTTTAAATTTTGTGTAGGCCTGTATTTGTAACTTATTACAATTTGGCAGGCACTGGCCAGCTGGAAAAGATGCAAACAGAACATTCACCTCATTATTGTTTTTTACTGATTAGAATCTAAAAAGGGGACTGGTAGCCAACCAGACTTTTATTTATGGTATTTTAATTAGCTGCTAGCATATTAAAATGTATAGTTGGGTTGTCCTAAACAAAGGGTGGATTCCTCCTATTGTGAAAGAAAAGTAAAAGAGTAGAAAATATTACAGCCAGTCTAACTATGGTAAAACAGAAAGCAACTGGAAAGTCCCCGGAAGATGGGAAAGCTAAAAAACAACCTAGACATGCAGCGGAAAATTGCAAATTGGATGAAATAAATGTTCTATTGGAGGAAGTAGACGGGCTTTTATCTACTAAGGCAACTAAGGCGACCAAAGCCAAAGGGAAGCATCAAGGGAAGGGGGATATTAAAGACTTCTTTAAAAAAACAGAGAGCAGGGATATCTTGACATGTAATATTGAAAATAGTGATATTGACAAAAGCATTGTGCCCAAATCACCAGTAGGACAAGATCTCACAACTGGCCATCCACTTGACCCATCTGTTGCCTCATTTGTAAAAATGGTCGAATGTAGTAACCGGTTTAAAGCCTTGGGGGCCTTGGAAGAGCCACAAGCACATAGAACTGTATCCATATTGCATATTAGCTCACAATAAATCCTTAGTCACAGAGAAGGAGTTCCCGAACAAGAAAATATAGCAAGCCTAAAGGAATACATGAGCCACGTGACAAAAATTAGCAATGAAAAGGTTGACAATTTGACAGCTTTAGTAGTGACACTTAGCTCCAAATTGCCTCCAATAATGGAGGCAGATGCTCCAACGTGTCTTAGACATAATGTTAACCTGGGAGGCACTATACATGACGGTCTAATAACATACACCTCGAATAGGCCCTATGCACCAAAGATCTTTGAGTCTATTAGAATGGGTAGGGAGCTGCCTATGCCCCCCTTGGAAGCTGGTCGCAATTGTAACATGCTACACGGAAGCAAATTGACACTTAGAGAACCTATATGGAGTAAACAAGCGAATGATTTATAGTTTACGAGACAGTCTTCATCGACATCAAACTTAAAGAAAAACCCAACAAGACCAGCTGGAGGGCTTGTAGAGCAATGGAACTTATATATGATAGATGTTCCAAAAATCCCATCTACAACCAGAGAAACCCAGGATTTGTTAATCAATAAAGCCATTCCTTGGCTTAGAAAAGTGAGGGGCTGTAGATCTCTTATAGGAGAAGACTTAATGTAAGATACTAGATTCAGTGATGAAATGGGACCAACAGAATATATTGGCTTAAAGTTAGCAAGCCACGAATTAGTGGAAGGACTAATAGGATTGGAGCATAGGTACAGACCACCTACAGAATCATGTATAAGACTCAAGGTTGATCTCCCTGACCCTATACAAGGCTTTGGTATCACCCACAAGTTAAGATCAGCAACTAGTAATCAGACATCTACACCCTCTGTGGACTGTGGGGGTGGGCTTGTCTGACCTCGATTGACAACTAGGAAATCAGATGGAAGTTATTAAACCTCCTCAGTTGACTCATATATTTACATCAGGATTCCCCAAGGTAGTACCTTTTTACAACCAAAAATAATAGACATAAAAAAGACCCTAACTCAGTAACTTCAGATAGTAGAGTGGAAGCAAACATGCTACACAAAACTTAAGGGATGATGTGGGTCAGATAGACACTATACAATTATTATCTTGGAATGTGGCGAGGATCAGAGCAAAGTTAGCTGACCCAGAGTGGGGCACATTTATAGATCAATTTCATATAGTTTTGTTGCAGGAAACATAGGCTTTAGAACCGGTGCATAGAGCGGGATACATAATTTTTGCATCTAATGCAGTTTCTTCAAATACGGGCAGACCATCAGGAGGGTTGCTGAAATGGCTCAAAATTGAATTGTTCCCTAAAGTAAAAATACTTAGTTCTGACTGTAGAGACCTATTTGGTGTGGCTATTCCTTCTGAGCCCACAATGGGGACTGGGAACATTGCAATTATAAATGTTTACATTAGTTCTATTCAGACAAACCAATATTCAGGGACAATGACCCAACTATCCCATCTGATTGAGTCCTTACACCACACGCATTTTAAAATTATCGCAGGTGATTTTAATAAAAAATTGCCTAAGGGCTTTATTGCGGCACACTTGATGTAACAACGCTATGGGCCAAACATAGTTTTACCTGGTGACACAAGCCATAAGACAAGGCACCCTAGGATAGTTGATCAAATTATTGATATGATTACCTCCTATGATTTGAAAATTGTTAATGGCTGTACAAAGTCTGACAGCCCTGCTCATCCATCCTTCAAGCGAGGGCTGTACACGAGTAATATAGATTACATCCTGATGGACAGCCCCCTCTGGCCTTCCTTACTTGATATTGCAGAGATATCAAGATACACAAGTGAACACGGAGCACTAGGAGTCTATCTCTGTGTAAGAGCTCTCATATATCTTCCCGCATTATGTATTACTACTCCCATAAGCAGAATTGATACATGCAATAATAGAAGGAACATGAAATGGGCCCTATTAGCAGGTGATGTCAAAGTGCAGTTGAGTATCTACAATCTATATGTAGAGAAGTTGGCCCCACTTGAGATGCTAGACCCAAGTGCTTTTAACTTTGTAGATCTTCACAATAAACTTATGGGTCAAATAAAACTGCTTCTTACTAAGGAAAGGCAGAGGGGTGATTGCAGCTCAAACCTCCCTGGATGATGTACAGGTGCATGCAGACAGGCCAAAATGGCAATTTTTGAAGCTGCAAACCTTGGGGATCGCACTGGGATTTTGAATGCTAGAAAAGTTTATAAAGAAAAACTCATATGGTGAAAAGGGGGTGGGAGGAAGGCAAATGATAGAAACTTACGTAAGCCCTACATAATAGGAATAGCAAGGTAATTTGGCATCTCATAGCTTCTGGGACCTATACCACAGGAAATAACCTGGACTCAGTAGTACAACCCACTGTCTGGGAAGCCTATTTTACCGAGCTATACAACACATGGCCAAATAATGATATCCAACACTCTGAGAGAAGTGGTGCAGACAAGACGGGGCAAAAGACCAGGACAGTAGCAAAAGAAACCATAGTCCTTGGGATGGCAGAAACTACACAGACACTGCCTTTAGTAAAAAGGGAGAAGGCCCCTGATCCCAACGGCATCCCAGGAGACTTATATCTGTCTCACCCTGAGATATGAGTCCCATATTTGAATGCTCTTAGCAATGCCATCTTGAGTGGTGAGGACATTCCTGTCTCCTGGCAGGGAGCAATTATTGTGCCTATTTATAAGAAGGGAAGTTGCGTCCAACTACTGACCCATTAGTCTAATCGACATTAGACAAAATATATTTGCTAAACAGATTTTAATTAGATTACAATCCGGGTTAACTGAACATCATATCCTGGACTGCCAGGCAGGGTTTAGGGCAAAGGTCAGTACCTTGGACCAGGTATTTGGCTTCAGTGCATTGTGCTGGAAGTGTGTCGCCCTCAGGTGGGACCATCTTTATGTTTCCTTCATTGATTTGAGGGTGCCATTTAACCTGGTGCCTAGGGAGAACCTCCGGGCTGTATTGGAGACATATGGTATCGCAGAGAACCTCATAGGAATTTAAAAAACCTTACACTCTGAATCACATTCCCAGGTAAGGTGGAATGAAGGAAGGGATGTTACATCCAAGATAAGCATATATCGAGGTGTCAGGCAAGGGTACATGCTGACACCCACACTTTTTAGCTTATATATACATGGAGTGGTAGAATGGTTAGCAAAGTGCAACCACGACACACCAAAACCTGCAGGTATGAGTGTTCCCATTATAATGTTTGCTGATGACACGCTTTTGATATCTCAAACATTACGTGGACTCCAGTTGCTGCTAGACCATTTCTCATTCTTTTGTCCCACGAGGGGCCTAAAGATAAACCCAAGAAAATAAAAATCCATGGCAATAAATCCCCACTGCTCATTTAGGGGCACAATGAGGATAGATGGGGAGTAAAGTCCTTTGATTTCCTGGGAATAAGACTGTCTGACAATATGGCTGGGCAGCACAGTTAAGGAAAAGCAAAACAATTCTGATCCAAAGGGCGATGGCCATAGGGAAGAAGTATAAGGCTACCTCCAGTGGAGCAGTAACCCCAGCTCTGGAAGTATACAGAGTCACAGCCCTGTCGGGGCAGTATATGGTGCAGAGCTTTGGGGGTGGATAAACACACCTTTGCTCAATGTTGTTGAAAATCAATTTGTTAAGTCCCTTTTTAATCTCCCAAGAAGGACCCATCTTACTCCACTTTGATTTGATCTAGGAGTCAAAAGAATTTATCATGTGATATTACTAAAGCTTTTAATGTATTGTGTTTGAATGTGGAACACTCCAGGAACTTGAGATCTATAGGAAAACCCTAGAGGAGATTATGAGATTGGACAAGAAAGTTCATATCCCCTGGTTAAGGAAGATAAAGAAATTGTGTGAGATTCTTAAGATGGAAGAGGTATGGCTCTATCCTGATAAAATGACAAAGGTTATCACTGTAACATTGAAACAAGTCTTCTGGGAATGTATGTTGGAACAAATTTGGAATGATCAAAAAGTGGGGAGCTTAACTGAGAAGTTCTTGAACTACAAAAGTGGCCCTTGCTTTGAGTCCTTTTTGGATAGAATATGCCCAGCTCATGCTAAAACTTTGTACATAAAGTTTAGAATTGGCCTTTTGCCACTACATTCCTTTACTTCTTTATGGGATCAAAATAGCCCCTCAACCTCTAATTGTCCCTGCTGTATACAGCCAGAGGAATCCATTGACTACTTTTTGTTCTTTTGTCCCATCCATGCTTCACCCCAGAAGAAATAGATAATCCCATTGTGCAAGATGTTGGGCATTTCCCTTTTTCACAGGTGTGTGAGGGTGTTTACTGGGAAGCATCCAGAATTTTGAGATGTGACACAAAAGAGCTTATTGTGTTTAGTGTGTCTAGATTCTAATTATGGGCATAGAGAATTAGATCTACTAAGTTAAAGGTGGCACCCTAGTGGATGGTTTACTTTTACTATGTGTTAGTAACCATAACATTTGCTTGCATTTTAAAAGGCCGCTGAGGATAACATTTTATTTAATGAATTTGACAGTGAAGGGGGGAAGCAGGATCATTGGATTTAAATATTGTACTGTTTTAAAATCTGTTTTATGATAAAGCACATGATGAGTTTTAAGTATTTTTTAGGCTTATTTATAGCAGTACTGGCTTTCTTATTTTAACGTGATAGTAAACTGTTTATTTGCAGTATGAACTTTTATGGTTGTGAAAGCTGAAATAAAATATTGGATTGACATATGAACTTGATTTATTCCAATTGTGTTACCACACCTGACCATCAGATATCAACACAAAAGATTTATAAAGTGTACAGATCTCACCATCTGCATGGCTCACTACATAGGCTTCAACATGAGCATGAGCACATGCACACATGCTACATGACCTGTAAACAGTTGCTCACAGAGAAGTAATAACTACAGACAGCTCCAATTGCATGAGTGAAGTTGTCTGATCTCCATCCACATGTATCTAGTAGTATACTTCATCACCTTGTAGAGGTTGGCCCTTGTAGTATACCTTGGTAACCTGATGTCATCAAATGGGATGGGAAAGAAAAATTCATTCCTACAGATTCCACAGAAGGCCCTGCAATCAGAAAATGGTCATATACCTAACACCACATGATGGTCAACTAATACAGCTATGTTGTACCAATATGTACAGTAGCAGGAAGAAGGTGACATGGAACTGTTCATTTCACACTGTTGACGTTTTCTAATAGAAACTTTCTCATATGTCCATGGTCAGAATAGTTTAATGAAAGCTGTACCTACGTAGCTTTGGTATGTATCACATGTAGCACAGAAAAGTAGACTAGAGACAATCTGCCCAAATATGTGGTTGATTTGTCTACAAATATCCACAGCATAATGAATCAGCTAGGCCTAGGAACATCCCCAGTCCAGATCAGTACTGGTAAGAACACCATTTTTACTTTGCATACCTAAAGGTCAATAGACCATTGAAGGTTGTTGAGGCTCAGGGAATCACCATTATATGAGGAGGTGGATTTACCTGTATCCAAATGAGAATGGACATCACAGTACCTTTTAGTCTCACAACACAAATTCAATTGCTTACTGAGTGTAGACACTCACATATGATCCCTACATGTCTGCATGTTACTCCCTGATTTATGTCACTAGTCAGTGAATGAACCTTGACAAATCCACATGTGCAATTCACATAACTGTATACTCCCAAATCAATGGTATGGAAGTTCACCTTGTGAGAAATTACTGTAAGTCTACCTGTCATGTCCTCTATTGCTTCATCATTTGGACCTGATTAATGACATTGAGTAATGGCTTAGGGTATGTGTGACCCACCAATGTCTACACACTCCTGTCTGTGGTAACACATGAACTGTACACACATCACAAATCACTATTAACTAATACAGATTGGCCTACACATACATTTGTGATGGAATCAGATATCAACCTATGAAGACACGTAGATCATGTATGAAACAGTAGTGCAGAAGATACTACAACTGGGAAAGGTACACATGCCAACATATAGGCACTCATACTGATGAGACCAGTGATGTTTGCAATCTCATGTTACTGTACGTTCCCCACTTACCAAGGGGAAGTATTGTCCAGTGACTGCATCAAAAGTGTACTGTGTACTATGTCACATGTAATGGGGCTACCATCACATGAGACACAATAGTTTGGGAGCATCACTCTTGACACACTGAAGACAAGAGGCCTGTTTGGTACAATTGTCGCCCACAACATCAGACAACAAGAGCTGAATAATCACTTTACTAAGTCATGTGCAAGACAGTAAGGGGCAGATTTACAAGAAAGTGACACATGTGTAGAGATGCGTCACTTTCCCTGCGCCACTCTGAGAAACCCTTGCGCCACCATGGATGCACCGTATTTACAATACGGCGCACCATGGCGCAAGGATTAACAGATGAGTCAGAAATTCTGACGCATCTGTTGGGGCAAAAGTCATGCATTACTGGAGTCATGTCGCAAGCAAGGCGCAACTTCAGCAATGCATTTTGAGGCCTATTCCCACTAAACTGCGTCACTACTTACGCCTGCTTCAAACAGGCGTAAGGTTTTGCCGCAGTGGCGTCCTAAAAGTTGCACAGTGAAATCTTGTAGATTTGACTGCGTCACTTTTACGAGGCCATCCTGTGTGGGAATGCCCACCCTGCATACATTATACCAGATGCAGGTATAATGTGACGCAGGGCTTTACAACGTGGCGCATCTCCCTAGATGCAGCACATTGTAAATAGGCCGCATTTTTGCGCCACGGTTGCGTCAAAAAAAGTGACGCAATGGCGGCGAAGAAGACGCAAGGGGCTTGTAAATCTGCCCCTAAATTGAAAGTGGACTGGACTCTGCTGTATTCCTGGTCATAAAGACAATAGGCAAAGCACATGAGCATGCACCTACAGTCAGACCTACACAACCAATAACTCTTCTTCTGCATCACACATGTGCCACTCCCAATATTGATGGGGTAATGCCTGCCTGTAACATATAAAGTTGGCAATGAAACATGTATGACTCTGAACAGAACTTACCCACTTGTAGCTGCTGTTGGGCCCTCAACTGCCCACCAAGCTCCAGGTAGGCCACCGCCAGTATGCAGGGTATTGGGGGGGTCAGGGTCTGGCGTGAGCTTCATCCACGTTGGGAGGACATCCCCAGATGGATCTCTGCATCTTCCGGGTCCAGCACCTCAGGTCCTCCCACCTTTTCCTGCAATGGACGCCAGTGATAGACCCCCAGGGTCCACACCTTTTGGGCGATGGCTTTCCAAATGGATTGCTTCTGATTGGTGTTGACCTGTATGAATGCATTAGATGAAGAAACAGATTATAACTGCAAGTTTTAGGATACCTGTTTGGTTGCACACATTTTGTATACACCTAACACAAGCATTAATGAATAGTTTACACACTACATGTATACTTCTCACATGCTAAGCACCACAAAGACATGAATACACACATTTGTAGTCATCTGCAGACTATCCTCAACCCCCTCATCTATGGGTAGGCAGATGAAGTTGTAGGTGACTATGACTCACACACCGCTAATGATAAATTCTCACCGCAGCATTGACACGGTCATCTGCTATTGACCTAATGGGCATGTAATTCGTGTTCCAAGGCCTGGAACATAGGAAAACCTCAGTTGGTTTACGCCCTATCAGGTACATATTTGACTTACAACACAATTTTATTCCTACTTTTTGCTTGGTTACAACTCTATGTAAGCACATTTTGGTAATCATTTGATACCAGTACGTAGCCTCCCAACTCTGACTACGGGTAGGGATACTTATTATCACTCATTTGGTCCTGATGAAACACCAAGGATCCCTCCTGGACCACTGAGGCATAAAACATGTCGGGCTACACGACCTACACAATCTGCACATGTTGCTTAATTGTTTTTCTTTATAACCAGGAGCAAAAAATTGACACATTACTTTTATCTCTAAAAGGGACCACAGATTGAATTGGTTACCCCTTAGGTATTTATAACTCACTCTTTCACTTATCCCACACACCCGCACTCATCATCATGGCTATTTGATTAAAAGATCTCCGCTAAAGAGCACTCTCCCGTGAGGTATTGCAGTGCTGACCCCACAAGGAGCTAAGCCCGATGATGAAGCATGACACCCTCACGGGTGTGTGAGGGCGCCACTTCCTAAATAGGAAGATCCCCTCACTTGTATCATTTTTCCACCCTGAGACACACTCCTACAGTTACCCCACCAGTATTCTAATACTTTTTCTTGGGAGCAAGGGTACTGGACCTTTTATTAGCTCCCTGTCCCCCCTCTCTGTATAATTGATATCCTCTACCCTGGTCATGACCTACACTGACCAAGCTAGGCCACTAACATCATGAAGCCCAGAACCATCCTACATGTACTGTGATGTTAGCTACTATGAAACACAACACACCATTGTGAACTTTTGAAGGGTAAGCTCCTTGTGCATTATTGTACATACACCTTTACAGCCAGGTCCATTGACTTGATGCATACGGTCCATACAGGCTGGTACCATAGTATAGACTACATCCTAAGACTTAGGTCGCAATGAAAGGGCTGGCATGTTTGTCACTGAGAGCTTCCTCTCTGGGGATGTGTGGACATGTGGACTACTTTATGGGATATCATACTACGTCTGATTGAGTTTGTGTGGTATGTACTGCCATCACAGGACACACCTTTTGCCATATGTGGCACTGTTATAGGGATGACATTAAACATACCATTGTGTATGTTGTTTGATTGGTTGATTGTAACAAAGCTGGTGATTTACATATCAAAATCACTTCAGAAGTAACCAACTATATGAACTGCTAATGTGTCAGATGTGCAATAGGGCTGTACAATGCAAGCATTACGTATGGAAAAGTAACAACAGACCTGTGCTAGTAAGGGGCCTGTCATAAGTAAATGAGACACGTTGACAATGTGGGTCAATGGAAAGAAGTATCAGGTCTGGGGGATACCTCAGTCACCTTTCCAAATCAGTCCATGTAGAAACAAACAGGGCTACTATTGGGTCAGAAAACTCATTTTGGAAACATCCAAGGATCTGCAGATCTACAGGGAGATTACTCTGTGCATCAGTTGTATTGCCACAGTAACCCTATCCTGGCCTTGGCCATGGCCCAGACTGGGAGAGACTCATTGTCCAGACTTGCCCTCTGCAGGCTGAGCATACTAATCCCACATGAACATCACATTTCCACAAATTCAATACATAAAATTACATCTAATGGCCATCCAATAAGTGACCTCATGGTTGTGTGGCACTTTAAAGAGGTTTGTGAGGTAGGCTGGCTCCCAGACAACAGTTTGACGAGGCCTGATGTGGGCTATACACATAGCTAACATCATCCTCAACTGCTTCTTACAGAATACATGCACAGCTCATGCTGTAAAGCCTATACATTTCTTTGCACATTTACCATGATCTGATTAGCAAATAAATCATAGGTACCATGACATGAATACATGCATAGATATGTGCATGCAACACAAGTAGGATCTATGGCTTATCACACATCACAGTGTTGATGTTAAGTAAACAAAGTGCAGTGCACCACAATCCATTAAATGATTGTCTTATGTAGGGGCCACAAATATTACAACAGTAATCTGAATTCACTCTGGGACTCAGAGTCACATTGTAGCCTTTGGGAATGAAAAGGATAGAGTTAAAGAGAGTAAAATATGTATGTGAGATAGTTACCTGTTCCTCTGGTGATCCATAGAGCTGGCCATACAGGGGAAGGACCTCTTCAACAAGTTTCTCCAGCTCCTCTGGAGAGAAGGCAGGGGTGCTTTCACCTGCTTGGCCTGGCATGATTGTTTCCAGAGGTGGTAGCAGCAGTGTCAGGAGGCAAGTGAGTTATTTTTCAAACCAAGACATACATGTACACAGTCTTCAGTGTAGACGGACAAAGCCATTGGCCCACGACCATCACAATCACTACTGTTAGCCTATTGCTGTGTCCTCTTTGGATAAAACCGCTCACCATGCAGTCGACTTCCGCTGGTGACGTACGTTCCGAATTTCCTATATGCAAGGTCAGTCTTCCACCATTTTAGTGGCTGGAAGTACAGTATTAGTTACTGTTAAGTGCAACACCACCTCTCCAAATGAGGGCTGGCATATTTACATATGAACTACTCAATTGTCATGTGTTTTACATTGGACACATCATCTGTGTAGGGCATTACTGTGCATAAACGCAAAATGTGAGTAGGGCACTGTACACCATGGTTGATACATTTCTGAATGTATAATTTGCACATTTATGTTACAGACACATGTGAAGGCCACAATGCAGATTATTGGTGGATGTTGGACAGCAGACAGTTATCATGTGGATAATGTGTAATGCTTTATGAAGCAGTTATGTGTTGCCACATTATGTTTGGCTTACTCTTCATATATGTTACTCTGGACACTGTGATCAATGTTCAAAATTGCTTTCACTCCACACATAGGTAACTTGGGAGAGGAAGGAGATGACAGCTTCCAGTGTACCGCCCATTTCTAGACCTTCAGACCATGGAAGAAAGGGGTGTCATCTGGAAGGTTTGTTTGATTAGGCAAATAATACAGGGTTTATGTAATCAGTTGAAGCCTGATCTCATTCCTCAAAATACTAATCCCACATGTATCCCAGCTATTGTGAGATTTATGGCAGTATTGCATTTTCTGGCCACAGGTTCCTAACAATACTTTGCGGCTATATCTGGTGGTATGTCACAACCAATTATCAGTGGTGTACTACAAGACATGCTTTCAGCAATGATTGGCAGCTGCATTCAGTTCTCCATATGTGAGGATTTAGCCAATGTGAAGGTTGACTTCTATGGATTTGGTAGCATCCCACATGCGGTTGGAGCCATTGATGGTACCTATATTGCCTTAGTACCACCGCAAGCCAGGGAACAAGTTTACTGTAACAGGAAGCCCTTCCATTCTATCAACATGCAAGTTGTCTGCTTACTAGATTTCTATATCTCAAACGTCTGTGCCCGATTCCCATGATCAGCCCATGAGTCCTTCATACCGCGGAACAGCACCATACCCCAACTGATGTCACAATTACTACAGGAGAGGGCCTGGCTTGTTGGTAAGTTTGATCTGTCCTAACTTTGTATGGGTGATGTCAGGTAGAATGATCAGAATTTGTGTAACTTATTGTTGCACTTAAGTCTGTTTTCCATCTAGGAGACTCAGAGTATCCCAACTGTCCATGGTTGTTGCCACCACTGAGGAATCCAACTACACCAGGGGAAGTCCGCTTCAATGAGGCACATGGAAGAACACGGCGGTCAGTGGAGCGGGATTTTGGGCTCCTGAAGGCCAGATTCAGATGTCTGGACAAGACTGGGGATCCCTCCTCTACTCACCCGGGAAGGTGTGTCAAATCACCATGATCTGCTGCATGCTCCGCAACTTCGCCCTGTGACGGAACTTCTCTTATATCACAGAGGATGGAGACCATGAAGTGCCCCTGGGTGAGGATCCTGAAATGCCAAATGATGATGATAGTGGTGAATAGGCTATATGTTCAAAAGCAAACAGGGGAAACCACAAGTGAAGAAGTCAGTCATGGTGAATGCAACCATAGTTGTAGATGTCAAATTGTTTGAAGTCAAAGTTCAAAATAGTACTCCCATTAGAAAGGGAAAAGTGTCCAAACATAGTCCACAAAGTGAATATGTTGCACAGGTTTCTTGCTGGCAGTGGTGGGTGTCTGGCTATCCGCACCTCCAGGATTTTTGCATGGACGTCCCCTCCTGTAGGGAAAGGGGGGGATCTGCTGCTGCTGAGACAAGGGTGTCTGCAGGCATTTCTTCCTCTGACAGGGCCTCCCTTCCTGTGGTTGCCGCAGATGTAGATAGGGCGGATGTAGTTGGACTACAGGAAGAGGCAGATGGTGGTGGGAAAGCCTTGCAGATGGTTGTGTTGATGTCCTGCAGCTCCCCAATGAGCTGCCCATGTTGGTGTTGTGGGTGGCCAGCTCCTTGTTTATGTCCCTCTGCAGCTGCTTCATCTCCCAGATTTCCATCAATACCTGGCCCATCACATCTTGGGAGTCCTGACAGGCTTCCATAGACTTGGTCGATGGTAACCTGGGTGTGAGTGGCCCCAGTAGCCTCACTCAGCGGGCCCATAGTTACCCTCCCACTAACCCTACCCCTTTGGCCTGTGCCCTTGGCACAGGGTGCATTCGCCCACTGGTTCCTGGTTCATCTGTGACTAGGTTGGAGATTGTCAACTCAGGACCAAGGACTGGGGGGGCACAAGATGGTAGTGACTGTGCTAGGTACACAGTTTGGGTAGGAAAAGGGTTGGCTCAGGTGTTGCAGCTGGGGTGGGAGGTGTTGTTGTGGGCATAGTGAGACTCACTGTTTCCATCTCCCCAGGCTGACAAAATGTGCCGGGACGGTCATCCACGTCCACATGTCCAGGAGTGTCTTCATCACTGAGGGCTTCATCAGGGGGTAGAGTGGAGTCTGTTAAGAGGCCAAGCTCTGTCCAGGTGCTGTTCCAGATTGATATGTTGTGAAATAGAGAACATTGTTATTGGTGGAAGAGTGGTATCTACATCCAAATGTTTTGTGTCTCATTAAGTAGAGACCTAGGAAAAACAAAATAGGTGGAGATTACTATTGTGATATATTTCCGTGGTATTTAACTTGTTAACAAGTCATTTGGAGACATTCAATACATGTACTAGAATTGAGCAGCTTATTAGATGTGCTGATATGCTGCATTTTGGATTAAGGAAGGAATATGACATCTCCCAGGCAACACAGTGGAGAAGTACCATGTGTATTTGACCATTCCAAGGTCTAGTTGTGTACAATACAGGCAAACACACAACTTGGTTGTATATTTAGCATTTGTTATCATGTGAGCAGTGCAGAGTCACTGGGTCACCTGCCACTTCTAATCAGCTGACTTACCATAATGCCTTACAAATATTTGAGGTACACACTTTGTATATTTTCACTCACGCCATCAATAGTTTCTGTTGATGAGACCAGGACAACATCAACTTGGTAGGCAGAAATGTCTCTGAGTAGAGGACTGTATGTAGATTGCTCTGTCCATGAGAAATGAACATCAGCTGTTACATGTCAGACGCGTAAGAACGGGCAAAATCATGATTTCATCTTGTTTTGAGTTACAGAAACAGGGCCTCATAGTAGTTATAGTCACTTCAATCTCTACTTGCCAACCCTTGACAAATGGTTAACTACATGAGAAATGATAACAGTCATAACATGGCAGACCAGTGAGAATGGGCAAAATCACAATGTCATGTTGTTTTGAGTAACAGAAACAGGGCCTCGTGGTAGTTGTAGTCATTTCAATATCTACTTGCCAGCACTTGCAAAATGGTAAGTGTACCATACCTGTTGTCAAAATGCATTTGGGCTGGACCATACATTTACATATTGACACATATCATGGGTCCTGGGAGGATGATTTAATAGTAAGACAGTTACAGACAACATTCCAACATGTGGCATGTAATGGAGATTGATACATGTGATCTTAAATTCAGCACTACACATTGACACTGACAATCAAACACCTCTGATACTATGAGTATTGCATGTTAGGAAAGTAGATAGACAACACGATAGCAAAATCTGAGATGAGAGCATACAGGACATTGACGTCTTGTGACAGTTAGTGAGGTGTAACTTACCAGACTCCACTCCCCCAGGTACTCCTGTCAAGCCCTCAGAATGCAGGATGGCAAAGTCCTTTTCTTCTCAAAGAAAGAGTTAAAGTGGGTGCTGGGAGGACCACCGCCAGACCTCCGGGCCTCCAGGTGATTTTTGTAGGACAGGGAACGCACCTTTCCCCTCCGGTTGTTCTACTTCTTCCTAATTTCCTCCTTTGAGAGCAGGATGGTACCTACAGCATTCACTCTGTTAACTATCCTGTCCCACATTTCCCTTTTCCTACTGGGATGGGTATGTTGGACTTGGGCTCCAAACAATTGTGGCTGCACTCCTATGATTTCATTCACCATGACTGACAACTCAGCCTCTGAAAAAACGAGGATTCTTTTGGTGTAACATAGTTGTAAATTAAAGTGAGTAACAATGGCAAAAAAACAGCAAGGGATATTAGAAAAGAATAAAGCAAAAGTGTGTGGAGAGTGTCAAATGACATAGGAAAAAAGGCTGCCTTATCTTAACAAAAAGTGTGGTGTCTGTCTTGCTGTGCTGCAGTGGAGAGGCAAAGGATAATGGTCTGGGATGGGCTGTGCTCTATACTGTGATTTACAGGTGTGTCAACTTGGCTAATGGATATCAGCTGTGTTGTTTTTGTATCCATACAATGGGCACTGTTATGGTGCTTTGCTGAGACCATACCGTGACCATACTGTGACAGCCTACCTCCATCGACGAACCACCACAAGGGGGCCGCCAGTACATCTGCGTTTTCGGCTCGGCGGGAAGCTGCAACACCTACGGCGATGGAGTATGCATCGCCAACATTGCAGTTTGTCGCAGCCCAGGCAGGAATCACTCCGTTGACAGCAGTCTGCGGTTAAGGCTGCATGTATCGTAATATGGCGGGCGGAACACCGCCGGCTCAGCGGTCTTCTTGGGACTGCCGCCACAGTGGTGCAGCAGTACGACTGTCAAACTCATAATATGGCCCTCAGTCCAAATAAGTATTCAATATATACTTCTTCTTGTTCCATAACTCCAAACATGACCATTATAAATTCTTGTGTATCTTTTTTAGTGTTGACAGTAGATACTACAGATCCACTATATATGTCTGCTAGATCTCGAATGCTTGAAAGCAGAATGTACTGTTTTCAAGAAGCCGTAAGAAAGGATCGATATAAAGCGCAAACAGCAGCGGGGAACTTGGGCAGCCCTGGCGCGTACCCCTAGTAATATCAAAAAGTCTGTAAACACGCCATTTATAAAAAGTTTTGCGCTAGGTTGGTAATAGAGCATCTTGAAGGCCTGTATTAACCCATTGCTGACCCCGACTCTCGACAGGGTCTCCCAAAGAAAGGCCCAGGAGACCCTGTCAAAGGCCTTCTCTGCATCTAATAATATAAGTGCTATTGGCTTTCCTGAAACAGTAGCAGCATCAAATAATGAGATCACTCTCCTAATATGGTCCGTCGTGCCCCGTCCTGGTATAAAACCATGTTGTTGAGGTGAGACCACCTTATAGATAACAGTAGCTAAACGCATGGCGAGGATCTTAGAATATATCTTATTGTCAGCGTTAATTAACGTAATGGGTCGGTAAGACCCTGGATCCAACGGTGATTTTTTTTTTTTGAGAAAAACTATAACTTTAGCCTGTGTCCAAGATTGGGGAGGCTTTCCCCCTCTAAAAACATGCAGAAATAATTGAAACATCAGCTCTTTCAGCTGTGGGGCAAATTTCTTATAGAACTCCAAGGGTATGTCGTCTAATCCGGTGGCTTTGCCACTCGGGAGACTGCTAATGCATAACAAGATGTCCACCCACTGAGGGAGCTCCTCTAAATACTGCTGATCTTCCTGAGAAAATTGTACCACTGGAGCCTGGTTGATATAAGAGATAACATCTCCCAGATTAGCGGGGTATCCTCATAATATAAGGATTGATAAAATGAATAGAAAACCTTGCGAATACGATCTGGGTCGGAGGTACTTCCTCCTGCAGGGTCATTAATCTCAGCTATCTGGGTTTGAGTAATTCTCTGTCTAGCCCGGGTCGCTAGATGATGCCCCACTTGTTCGCTGCACTCGTATGCCTTCTCACGCCAGGCCTCTAGCCTGTCAGCCGCTCTCTTAGCTACTACCTCTAGTATTTTTGCCTTGGCTAATATTACTTTATTATACGCTTCTAATGTGTCTTTGCCGAGTTGAATTGTGGCAATCAGGCCTTCCTCCGTGGCTGCTAGATCATTCTGCATATTGTTTAAAGTAAGTCGCTTTCCTTTGTTCAGAGCTAGCGAGAAGTTAAGTGTCTCCCCTCTGACTCCAGCTTTCCATGCATCCCAGACTATATCTATTCCAGTGCTTCCTATATTTTCCATAGAAAATTGAGGAATCCACTTCCTCATATGAGTACAGTACTCATCATTCAAAAGTAGGGAACGTTCAAAACTCCACTTAGGTAGAGCAGCTTTGCCAGATCCAAACCCCCTAATTTCTAATACTAAAGGGTTATGGTCTGCCAATATACGCAAAGCCTTCTCTATTGAGCAAGCATGCATAATAGTGTGAGATGCAAAGCAATAATCTAGTCTGGTATGCTTTTTATGTGGAAAAGAGAAAAAAGTAAAGCCAGGATCCTTAGGGTGCCGCAGATTCCAAATATCGGAAAGTGCTTGTTCCCGACAAAGAGTTCTTAAAGCATCAAAAACCTTTGGTTTACGACCATTATACACCCAATTATTATCAAAGGCAATATTCTGGTTAGAGGGTAGATTTATATTAAAATCCCCGCAGATAACTATGGGTAGTGGCCAGGTAGCTAATTCATTATTTATAAAATTAAAAACAGTTGGATCATCTAAGATGCTCCCATAGACCGCACATATTGTTATTGGGTCCCTGTTATCCCTACAACAGTCGGTAATTACCCATCTTCCGTTCTGATCAACTGCGGTTCTAGTAAACCGGTTAGAGCGATTGGCTGACATTATTGCAACTCCTCGTGTCCTTGAGCTTTGAGTCGTTGCCCCTACCAGTGTATATCCAAGGGTATCTAACAAATGCAATTGTGCTCTTTCAATATGTGTCTCCTGCATACATATCACATCAGCCTTTAACAAGTGTAAACCGATCGCAGTGTTCCTCCATTTCTTTGCATCATTAAGTCCACAAATATTAATTGTTGCTATACGTAAATTATACATTCAAAAATAACATTTTTCCACACAAAAAAAAAAGCCAAACTGCTTAAAAAAAAAAAAAAAAGAAAGAGTCCCGAAGTGCCAACTCCTTCCCCCCCATCCCCACATCCACCCCTCTCCCTCCCTGTCTTCCCCCCTCCCACCACCTCCCATTGAGGTTACCTGACGCGGCCTGCGCCAGGGTGAGGGCATCCGAGCAATGATGAACCTGTGCTGCCCCCCCGGTCAATAGTTGCTCACCATTTCATCCCTGTCTAACTCGTAGTTGCCTCGTTATCTAGTGAACTAACCATTGCCAATTCTAGGTACTAAAGCCTCAAGTACTTGAAAAGACTCCTACACTCTATATTCAAAGAGTAGTTAGAGTATGCCTTTCAACTTTACTAATTAACTCCATTCTATTTACGTTCTGTAATCTCGGTCAGAAATGTTTGTGCTTGAATTTCGGAAGTGAAGCTGCGTGTAGAGCCCTTATAGATAACCGTTAAGCGGGCTGGGTTCTGGAGAAAGACTGTGGCCCCAAGTTGCTGAAAAGGCGCTTTATATCGATCCTTTCTTACGGCTTCTTGAAAACAATAGGATCATTAGACCCATTGAATCCCAGGGATGGGAAACTAAAGCTTTGGCGTATGCCGATGACATTGCTATTGTTACTCCTGATCCCGATATAGCAATACTAGCGATTGAGGCTGAAGCGGTGAGATTTGGGCAAGTCTCGGGGTATTCTTTAAATGGTACTAAGACGCAGATTGTGTGTAAAATTTTTAATATGATTAATACTAGTAGACAGGTAGAGAAAGCCACATACCTTGGGGTTGATATTTTGGCCAATATTGATAAGATTGTCGACTGTAATATCAATCCGCTGATTGTTAAGACAAAAAGTGAATTAAGGAGATTACACAATCTTCATCTATCAATTATTGGTAGATGTAATATAATAAAAATGTTATTTTTTCCTAAGTTTTTGTATATGCTAAGGGCAATCCCGGTGGAATTTACTAATAGTTGTTTGAAGCAGATTGAGGATTTATTTTCTCGTTTTATTTGGGCATATGAAAAACCCAGAAGATCATACAAATTTTTATCTTTGTCAAGAGAAAGGGGAGGTTTGGCTTTACCTAATATTCGATTATACTATTGGGTCACCTCCCTACTCTCTAATTTAACTCTTATCTCCGAAAAACCAAGAGACAGTATAAGTAATGAAATTCCAACACCTATAGAACTTATAATGGGCAAGGATGCGTGGGGGTGGCTCTGGAAATTCTTGAATGATAGCCACTACAAAAAAGTCCGCTTTAAATCGTTAATTGGTGGACATAGAGCAATGAGGCAAGTACGGAAACTATTAGGTATAGGACGATTAAATTATTATACCCCGATTTGCAACAATCCCAACTTGCCGGGAATTTTTAGAGACCCCGTTGCTAAAAGATGGGGCGAAGCGGGCCTAACTAAACTGGGCGATTTATACTCCTTAACAAATATAGCTAGCTTTGAAAGTTTTAAAGCAACTTACAATTTAGATAGGAGGGATTTTTTTTAAATATTTGCAAGTACGGGATTTTCTAAGTAAAAAAGGGGAGGCCCTATAGGCTTTGCCAAGAATGCTATGATAGATAAATTGAGGAAAAAGGTAGTGCCTTCTATCGGAGAAGCATACTCCTTTTTTAATTCATTAATGCCGGATGACCTGGAGTCAAGAGCAGCTAAATGGAAATCTGAAGTAGGAATGCAGGAAGATCTTTTCTTTCATTCGATAGAATTAGCCCAGAAAATGTTAATCCCGGCAAGACTCCAAGCTCAATATTATAAATCATGCTTCTCCCTCTACTACACTCCTCGAAAGATTTCCAAATGGGCTACAGGGAAAGGTACACATTGCCCTCGGTGCTCTTTATATCTGGCTGACTTAAATCATATGTTTAATGCATGTAGGGCCCTGTGGAATTTAAAACAGGAAATTTCCCAATTTTTTAAGGTAGTACTGGGGATTGATGTTGTCTTATCACCTTCTTTGATTGGCCTGGGGGTTGACTCGCAATTGCAAGGGAGGCCTGGCGAACACCTCGTGTTTATTGGTATGGCTATATTACGGCTTTGTCTAGCTTCCGCCTGTTTGGATGCAATACCCCCTGGCTTTCATCAATGGCTGTCCCGACTATTGGCAAACTATCATTTTGAGAATGCAATTTATTCAAAAAGGGGGGTGAGGGCTCGATCCAAAGGACTAAAAATTTGGGCTCCGCTGAGGTCTTGGCTCGAGAGGTATTAGGCCAATTGATTGTGATTTTGATTTTGATTTTGATTTAGATTTAGATTTTGTCCAACCCCTGGGGGGGAGGGTGTTTAGGGTGGAAGAGGTGGAAGGGGTGAGGGGATGACTGTTAAAAACTTAAAATGTGCATATTTTTTGCTGTATTCTTTTTGTCTTTGTTGGGTATATCTTATATGTTTTTGAAGCCATGTGTTATGTTTTGAATTTGCTAACTACGGTTATTTTGCTTTGTGGTTTTTTTTTTTGCTTATATTTGTATGCACAAAAAATAAAAATAAAAATAAAGCAGAATGTACTACAGTCCTATCATTTGCTGTAAACGTTTCAGCAAATGATACAGTTGTGGGCAGAATTTGTTGTCTGCTTTATGTTGATTGCATTTATAAGATGCTGTAAATGGAAGAGTACATTGAGAACAACATTAGCATAGCAGTTGACACCTCTACTATTTTCCAACTGGAAACCTACAACATATCCCTCATTTTCCATTTATTTTCTTGTTAACACCTTTGTCCTTCTCTTTCTTTTGCTTCTTTTGAGGAACATCTTTTGTAAGCTTCCACTTAGGACAGATTATCTGTTTCTCCTAAATTGGATACTGTTCTAAGTGAGGAGCATATACACTTCATAACCAATTGTACTCCCTGACACAACTTACATCAACACTAACTTAATTTTCATCAAAATCAACCCAAAATAAACTGGACAATTTTTTAACTCGGTACAATGCTACACATGACATGCCTTCTTTGAATACGTACTTCCAATATTAATAAAAGCTGCCTCTACACTTAAACCTTGTGATTTATGATTAGTTACAGTATATGCTGGAGCAAATGGGAACTGGTGTCGCCAGACATATAAGTCTTTTACAAGGATAAAAAAAGTACAATATATCGGCCCTTCTGTTTCACGCCATGAATTTGACCAAATATTATGGCTAAGCATTCAGCCTCATCCCTATTTGGAAAATTAATGAAATCAATCACTTTACCCCTCGCACCATTTACTAATCCTTCCTCAACATTTATATTACGCTGCAAAATTACTCTACAGTTTTTGCACATGCATAAACACTTTTCTAACCTGTATCCTAGATACAGATTTCTCCAATTAATCCAATTTTGCTTGCAGTTTTCCACTTAGTAGTATTGTCACTCCCTGGTGTTCTGTTTAGTCAATAGCTTTGAGTTCCAAAATTTCTTCTTTCTCCAGTTTTAGTAATTGTTCATTAAAATTAGAGCACTCTTGAAGGGTAGGCATTAAACACACTATAGATTTCCTTCTTCAAAGAAATTGAACATTAGCTGTTCTGCTGTGTCCTTAAAGGAGAAAAGTGTTTTGATAAGTCGACATTCTAAGTTACATCCCCTCCTTTGTCAGAACTCCTACTTTTATGTCCTTTAGAATGCTTCTGTATTCCATGTCGGATGCTTGACACATTCCTTACTAGTTCCTTGTATTCGAAGTTTAGCCAAATGTTTACATTTCCAATACTCTCTAAAGAATTGATAGTTTTATCATGCAGAAGTGTCATGAAAACAGGCTGGCCTTTCACTGGGGTTAGTTGCAGCAGGTCTACAAACACAATTAAGGGCCTGATTACGATGTCGGACAGAAAGGCTCCGACCGACAGTCGGATTCTCATAGACTGTGTCGGAACACTTCCGGCCGACTTGGTCGGAAACAATTCCGACCGACTGAATACGATGCTCGCGTCGAAGGTGAACAGTTTGGTCATTCTGAATCAATTCCGACCGGCAATTGGAGAACCTGAGTTGGACAGCATTTCCGACCGACCGATTACGATGAGGATTCTGACAGCCTTTCCGACTCGGTTTGTCTGATACGAAAAGGTTGTCGGAAACTGACTTTGGGGGCCCCTAGCAGGACCCCTTTTATCCTGAGGCCTCCGGTTTGGGGTCGGGGGTGTACCACAGGGACCCCCCCTGTAAAACCATGCACTGTGTGGCAGGCACCATGGGTGCCCACCACAGGATGCAAGGTTTTCAGCAGACACCCCATTTCTCCATAGGAGCCTGTGTTGTCGGTCGGAACACGGGCTCCCATAGGAGTCAATGGGAAACTGACCGAACAGTGTTCAGTCGCAACGTAATCGGTCGGGCAGAACCTCCGACCACGAGTCGGTCAGTTCCGAATCCGAGACGGTGTCGGTCGGAGCCTTTCTAACCGATATCGTAATCAGGCCCTAAGTGTTTTCCTCCAAACAGCACGTCGTACTCTATTCTTAAAATCTGATGTATTCTCAAGTGAACAAAGGCAAGCATTACGTTTGAGACCATGCTCATCTCATCGATAATTAAAAGCTTCAGTTTCTTCAATATTCTAGTCACCTCATGATAAGCTTCACAGGATAACTTCTGATATGCCAGTTTATTGTCATGTTCATCGGGTAGCATTAATAGTCGATGTAGAGTAATTCCTTTAATATTGTGTGCAGCTAATCCAGTTGTTCCACAATAAATTTGATTCTGTTGTCCTCTGTAAGTAAGCAGTAAGTACTTTACTAGAAAAGCTTTTCCCGGTGCCAGCTTGACCACTGTTGTATAGTAGTATCAGTTTAAACAAAGAGCAATCACATTCTTTCTTGTCATGCAGAAATCTATACTCTATTTTATCTTTTACTTCAATATAAATTTCTTTCTATTCATGGTTTAGTTGTGCTACTAAATGCTTGAAATCAACATTTTCCTCTCCTGCTTGTTGCATTGCAGTCTTCACTGCATTCAGGGCTATGCCTGCTTCATTTTGAATAACTGGTTGTCCAAAGGGATTGTGAGCCACTGGTCCAAAACTTTGGCTGCTTTGTGAACTCATCTTTGCTATCTCAGCAGCAATGGTTTCTTCCTGTTCAATCTCATCTTTTAACATTTGCAAGAAGTTTGGGAAGACTGAAGACTGAATGCTGTCTATTAAAGTGTTAAAAGAATCTTCATAGTAGTCATAGTCTCCAAGTAGTTCTGATTCAGTATGCCAAGGCTTCAAGAGTTGTAGAAGTGCCAAATAGAAAAATTCTCTTCTGTCTGGAGTTTGACAACTCAATTTTCTATTGTTAATTAGATTTCCTTTTGCGTGTTTCACCATACAACCATCACATCCAACTTCTACATATTTTCCTTCTTCTTTGTTTTCTGTTACATTGCTTCTGTATGTGTGGTGTTGAAGTACTTTATAAAAGGCACATGTTTTCCAGATGTGAACTCCTTCTTGGATAGTATGCATCCAACACATTTGATTTCAGAATGTCTGTACTTTACGGGTCAAAATTCTGCTAGGTACAGAATTTCAGGGAAAGACTTCAAGACTTTATTTTGCATGCTTGCAAGGCCTAAACTTACCCAAACAATTGTTATTGACTTCAAGAAGAAACTGTCTGAGCTCAACACGTTGCAGCACTCATAGGGACCCATCTCCCTAGAGGAAAGCATTTTTAAGCAGAAGCTGCACAATTTCTGCAGAAATCTCTCCCCCACATCTCCTTTATCTCTGTCTTCTATGATTTTGTAATATATAAAGTAGCATACTGAGCAATAGCGATGTCGTTGTCTGCGACAAACTGTGATCCACATTTACATTCCACATCTTGAGAATCAAAGGGTTGTAGTCACAAACTTTTTCTACCTCTACTACTGTACCATTCAATAGACTTCAATTCATCTCGACTAAACATAAGGCAGGAGTTTTTACAAAGTAAGGTCTCCTAACCAAATTTAGAATTTTAGAGTGGTAGACAACTAACATCCTAAAATGATGAAAGGGTGTTTCTACAATTTTTCATCGAGAGGCATGCCAGTGAATGTCCCTATAAATAAGAATACTTCTTCACTTTGCAGGGATTTAATCCTTGCAAAATTGCAATTTTCTGTTTCACACTTATGCATGGAAAGTCATGTATGAAAGTTCATAATAAATCAATTGATTCTTGGCAAACACAAAAAATACTACTACAGCTTCATTTGTATACTAGGGCCTGTCTACGCCTTCCTTGCACATCTTCAGCTATCACTTACTCTACATTCCTAGCAACCATCTCCTCTTTTGTAACAGGAGTACCATCTTTTACTTCATAACAACGAACAGTTAAATCAACTGCATGCACTAGTGTGTTATCTTGCAAATAGCTTTACTCAAATAAGGTTCTCTACTAGAAGTATGCTGCCATTCACTTTTATGTGTTCTATTGATAAGCCTTTTCTTAGTTTTTTTTTCTTCATACAGAATACTCTTTTGTCTAGCGTCCTCATTTTAGTCAATATTAAGATAAATAGTTTCCTCTTCAGAGCAAACGCTTTGTCAACAACACTCTCAATATGTTGCTTTCATTTAAATGGAGCACTTCTCCTCTTATATGCCTTCATTCTTTGCAGCAAATTCTGTATTACTCTAGAATGAAACATTTTTAGCTTGTAACTTCCTAAACTGTTTCTATCTCCTTGACAAACTCCCTTTTATCTTAGCACATTTCCTACTGTCAGAAACACGTATTCCTTATTTTTTTCCACTTGAAGTGAAAATTAATTTTTTAGAAAAGCCTATACCCCCATTCTGCATTTTATGACATGTTTATTTTCAAAAAATGTTTAGTACTCTTGCCAGATTCTCTTTTCTTTCCTCTCGACATTCTCCACCTTATTTTCTTTTTCTTTCTCAGTTTGAAGTTGGTAATTCGGTTTCCTCTGTGTCTTCTTTTTTGTCTCTTGTCCGGCATAGTAATTTTTTATCTTTATTTAAAAGCCTACATCTGGAAAAAAATAAACAACAAATTAACATCTACATTAATTCACTTTATTACTAATTTACTGATTACCTGGCTTGTAAATAGTTATAGAACAGATAGTTTCCTTTTCTTCTCTGCTCTCTCATCTACAGTAGGCAGATATGGGTGTAAGTGTGGCTATAAGAGTGTCTCTATGTGTATGTGAATGGGTGTGGGAGTGTCGGTATAGGTGCAAGTTTGGGTGTGACAGTGCCTGTATAGGTATGTGAGTGGCTGTGACAGTGTCTGTATAGGTGTAAGTATGGGTGTAACAGTGTCTGTATGGGTATGCGAGTGGGTTTAGGAGAATTTGTATGGGAATTCGATTGGCTGTGACAGTGTCTGCATAGGTGTAAGTGTAAGTGTATCAGTGTCTGTATGGATATGTGAGTGTGTAGGTAAATGTTTGTATTGGTATATGAGTGGGTATGAGAGTGTCTGTATAGGTATGTGAGTGGGTGTAAGAATGTCTGTATGGGTATGTGAATGGATTGAGAGTGCTTGTATGGGACTGTGAATGATTTTGAGAGTGCTTGTATGGGTTTGTTAGTAGGTGTGAGAGTGTCTGCATGAGTATGTCAATGGGTATGAGAGTATCTGTATGGGTGTATGTGTGGGTATAAGAGTGTCTCTATGCATTGTGAATGGGTGTGGGAGTGTCTATATGGGTGTAAGTGTGGGTGTGAGAGTGCCTGTATAGGTATGTGAGTGGCTGTGTTAGTGTCTGCATAGGTGTAAGTGGGGGCAAAACAGTGTATCTATGGATATGTGAGTGTGTGGGTGAGTTTTTGTATGGCTATGTAAGTGGGTATGAGAGTGTCTGTATCGGTGTAGGTGTAACAGTGTTTTTATGGGTAAGTTAGTGTGTGTGCGAACGTCTTTATGGGTATGTAAGTGGATGTGAGAGTGTATGTATTATTTTTTTGAGTTGCACAAGATCCACAGATCTGTTGCGGATTTACAAGAAGAGCTGTGCTGAGCTTGTGACGAGTCCGCAGGCCTCGCGTGCTGCAAAAAAGAAAATTTGGGGGTATTTTCAACTCCAGTACACATGCTTTCCTTTTCACTTCTAACATACACAAGAGGTCAGGAAAGTTCTCACCTGACCCCTTTACTTTAAATTCAACCATGCTTTCAGCCTCGGGGACCATATACTGAGGTATAAAATGGCAGCTGCAACATTTGTCTGTGAACATGCGGCTAGCCAACCAGAACCATATTGGGGGTCCAATCCCTTAGATATACAAATTTGGATTTTGGTAAATATCTCTGAAACTACTGAATGGATTTACACCAAATAATAAGAATCATGCTTTCTGGACCACAGCTAGCTTTCTGCCAAATTTGATATAATTCCATCCAGCGATTCGGGCTGCAGTCATGTTCAAAATGTCTATGGGAATTAACATAGAAAAATTTGTTTTGGGACCCACTTTTTCTTGGCCCCCGCTTGATGGATCACCATAAAACTTTCCAGACAGCAGCGTCAATTTGTGGGGAAAATTTCATTCAGATTTCTCAACCGACGCCAAAGATATAGGCAAGTCAAAACATTATTTTCCTATGGAAACTAGGTCCTAAGTATAACTACCTACTGGTGACCGCTAGTAGGTAATAATATACCAATGTGTATCCAAGAGAACAAGTTGCGCCAAAGCAAGAAACAAATGAGCCAGCACTCCAGGATTCGCAGTTCAGCAGGTTTATCAGAAATGTGACGCATTTCAATGTCAGCCTTGTCAACTATATTTGCCTTTGATGTGTTCAGTATTTCAACAAAGACTGAGATTCTCTTTCCCGCTAGTCATTTCTGCATGAGCACAGAACACTGCCTGAGAATGTGAATCTGCTAGCAGCCGCAGTAGTTGGCTGGTCTGCTACACCCCATTGCTAATGACATTGTTTATGTTTGAATTTATTTCTCAATTTGAACTGCATTACTTTTCACAATATTAAAAGGACTCCTGGGTACTCTACACTTCTGTAGAATCGCATACATTAATAAGCTTATTGCTGAAATTATTCTGGCAATGTATTTAAATACCAGTACTACTGGCCATAAAAATCTGCATGTTAATGGAAGAAAGTTTTAAATGTTTTAGTTCAGTAGCCCACCATAAACAGGGCAGAGCTGTAATACAAATTTTCTAATGCTGAGATAATTTGACGTGATTGTCATGTATGCACTGCATTGTGTCATGAAAAGTAAGTATGCAACTGCTCTGAAAGTTACATTAAATGAGAGCTGTGAGGTAATCAGTGCAGAACTATATCTAGTAAGATTGAACTGCTGCTGTGATTTCCTGCTCTAGTTCTCCAAAAAAGTATATAAAGCATGATGGATGGAATGCCTGAATTAATCTAAGCAACTGGTAATTACTTGAAGGTGCATCCAAGTCCATCATTATTTTGAACAACGTTACTCCGTAGTTTGGAGCCAGTCATTTTTTAATCATGTTTTATTGAATTTTATAAACATATACAAAAAACAGAAGACACCTGTATAGGAAATTACCAGTAAACAAGCAACCTTGGGCATTTTGTCCACAAACATTGCAAAATACTGGCCACAAAAGGCTTCGAGTATGCCAGTCCGTCCCTAGAGACAGGTCCATTATAGTTACTTTCACCAATCCTAGGACACCAATGGATCCTGAAGCACAGTTTGTCTGTGTCCAATAAAGGCACTTGAATAACTGGATCAGGTGCGGGAGCAAAGGGGTGGGCTGCTGAGTAGAGGTCATAGGGATACGCTAGGTCCAGATCGAGGGGTGCATGACAGCTAAAAGAGAGGGAGGGGTCTAAATGTGCGGAAGTTCAATGTTCTGCGCGATGAGGGCGAGGATAAAATCTGGGTAGTTTCAGTCACTATGATAGTCCTCTGGGGTAAGTGTAATAAAAGAGGGAACCTCCTGGGGGAGGATTGGAGGGGTCACCTGATCAGTGCCTAGTAACCATGATAGATACTGGTCCGGTAGCGGACAATAGGACGGCGATGTAGACCACTGGCCTCCTCTCTATCCAGCACCATCATCTCAGCCTCAACCCAGCATGCCACCGCTGCCCTCTAAGCCATGCCACTTTTTCAGTGCATTCTCATGTTGCCCTTCGCTAGGACAAGGGTTAAATAAGTGAAGAGAGCTGCAGCTTTGAATTTTTTATGAGGTTTTTAGATGCTTAGCACACCTACCTCCCATGTGCCAAGAAGCAGGCAGCTGGTGGTTGAGGCAATAGTTGAAAGGACTGCTTGCCAGAACTGGGTGAGCTGTGGACAGTCCCACAAACTATGCCAGAGGTCAGCCTCTGGAGACTGACAGTGGGCACATGTATCCGGTGCTGTCTGAAAATGTGATGAATTCACTACGGTGAGAGGTATGCTCTATGTAATATATAAAATTGGATTTTTTAGCTTGCCATTACGAGAGACCCTCTGTGGGTATGTTACTACCCTTTACCCTTCATTGTCATGTAGGGCCAGACCAAACTCTGTTTCCCATGTATCACAGAGCATTTACAGGGGGAACTGTGTAAGTGTAATCATGGCCCTCGTGAACCAGGTCACCAACTGTTTGCCATCTCACAGAGTATAAAGATTGTCCACTAGGGTGTTGATGGATGGTTCAGAATCCTCCACCCACGATTTCTCCCTTAGAAGAATACGATGGAGGACATACATCAGAAACTGTCCCTGGTAAAGTCCCTATTGCTCCACCAACTCATCAAAAGAGAGGATTTGGCCATTGGCAAATAGTTTCCCAAGCGCCAACAAACAGACTCCATCCCAAGCCTGAAGATTTTGTTTAGTGAGAGCCCCAGCACCCCCAGGGAAGCCTAGCAAAGGGATAGGGGTGCTGAGGGAGTGTCGCCTGTACCAAATTTAGAAGCGTTTGGGAATCTCTTGTCCCAGGGATCAGGAGCGTGAAGAGTACCCTCACAATCAAGGGGGGGCACAAGGGTGCCAGTGTCTGCCAGGTCATGGCCCACTGAAGTGAGCCTGCCATTGCAGCTGGGTCACTAGAAAGTACCATTCAAAATTAGGGCCCACATGCCACCATTGGGAGTTGTAACTTAGCGACGGCTACTCTTCACCTTAAGCTGTGCCAAATAAGATCTCCCAACAATCGGTGCAGATCTCTGAATAATAATTGGAGCTGGAATATTGGGAGAGTGGTGAAATGGTAGTGCATACGGGGGAGCATCTCCTTTTTTAACAGGGCTACAGGCCTTGTTACAGAAAGTGGAAGGGTCTTCCAAAAGGAGATCTTGGCCCTAAGGGAGGACACCGTCCTGGTCAGGTTGATCTCCAAGAGGTCGGATTTGATGTGGTAAACATTGATGCTCAAATATTGGAAGGAGTGGCCCTCCCATAGCAGGGGTGCTCCAGCCATAACCACCAGGATATAAGATGCCTCAGGTGTTAGAAGGTATATGCAGGTTTTTGTCCAGCTAACTCAGAGCCCTGAAAGGTCCCAGAAGTGGATAAGAGGTCAGTCAGCTAGGCTAGAGAGGTCCATATTAAGATCTTTTTCATAAAAGAGAACAACATCTGCATAGAAGGAAATGATCCTGGTCTGGCAAGGGGATACCCAATGCACCTCCAATGTGACGGGCAAGTGCGGCTCGTGGCTCCACCGCCAAAGCAAATAGCAGTGGGGATAGGGGGTGGCCCTGGTGGGTGCCACTCCCCAGAGGTATGGCATGGAATATGAGGCCTTCTGTACAGGTCTGCTTCATAGATGTTGCATGGAGCAGTTAAATGAACTTAATGGTCTGGCCCTGAACCCATAGTGGTGCAGCACCATGAAGAAATCATCATAACACAACAAATCGAAGGTCTTTTCAGGTCCAAGACCAAGGCAGCCACCCAAGGCCAGCTAGACACCCCCCTCCTGGATGTGGATAAAGCACCTAATATTGAGTACACCGTATTGTGGTCTGGGATAGAGCGGCAATAATCGCCGTGGATCAAGCATGGCAAAACCTGTTGGATTCTGGAGGCCAAGATTTTTGTTAGGATCTCATAGTCTTGATTAAAAATGGCAATGGGGTGGTAAGAGGATTGACTCCGGGGGTCCATGCCTGGCTTCAGCAGGGAGGCCAGTATCGCTTCGCATAAGGTCTCTCGGAGGTGGCCCGATTCGAACACAGACCCATATAATTTCACCAGGCAGGGGTCCAGGACCGCCATATACTGCTTATAGAATTCAGTTGGGAGTCCATAGGTCCCCAGCATTTTACTGATGACCATCTCTGTAATCACCTCCCTGATCTCCTTCACTGTTATAGTTGTGTCAATTTCTAGTCTCTAAATCACAGAGTGGGCCTGTAGGGGAGCCTCAGCCTAAAATCTTTAGACTTGTGTCGCAGGGGCATTTAGAAGTGGGGAATACAACAAGGCATAGAAAGACACAAATGCTCATGTATATCCTCTGGGGAGTAAAGATTTTCACCATCTCCCCATCGAAGTTGAGGTGTTGGGGGTTGTTGCAATTCCTTTCTTATCAGCCAGGCAGTAGTTGGCCCGATTTGTCTCCTACAGAGTGGGATTTGGCAAACATATGATCGGCAATTCAGGTATCCTAAATACTCAAGTAGCTGAACCACCCATTACCGAAGTGGTGTTAGGGAGGGACATCATTCACCAGTTGCTTCATGACTAAGTGTGCCTGTTCTGCCTGGCCTAGGGTGTTTGATAGGGTGGGGAGGTTGTTACTCTTTACTATGGTCAAAAAAATAATCTATTATCTGATCCAAGATCATGGCCTTGAAGGTCGGTCCTCTAGGCCTGAGGTTTGCAATTTCCATGTGGGGACTGGGGAGGGGGACCGCCCTCATGCATACCCATCAGTAGGGGATTGTGATCAGATATTTTTCTACCTAGGTAGTCAGGAGGCGAAACTAAAGAGCTGATAGAACTGGAACAAACTATGTGATCCAGGTGGACGTAGAGCTCATGAACCAGAGAATAATATGAATAGAGTTGTGCACCTGGATTAAGGTAGCACCAGACATCACACAGTAACCTCTGGTGGTGACAGGTAGTCAGGCCATGAGCAGTAGCCATCATGGGGGCTGATGGAAGTGGATACTGGTGTCCAAGTGTGGGTCCAGGAAAAGTCACCCCCGTAAGACCCATGTCAGATAGGCCCTGCGTATCAAGTAGGTCTAGAGGCAGTGAAAAAAAGCTGGTTGATCAAAACTGGGGGCATAAACACTGCCCAATAGTTAGGGCGTGTCATCCAATCTGTCCTCATGGAGAATGAAGCGGCCCTCTGGATCAATTTCCCAGGCTTAGACCTGAAGTTGGAATACCCACCATCACCCAAATAAAGGAGCCTCTAGTGTATGGTGAGTAGCTAGTGGAATAAGACTGCCATCTCCATCACCTCTAGAGATGTTCTGCTTCTGTGTGGATGGTCTGCGACTCTTGAAGGAGACAATGTCAACTGCTCTACACATAAGGAAGGAATGTATCTTACAGCAGTGTGTGGGTGTTTGCATGCCTTTGACATTACAGGAAATAACCTGAAAGGTATGGGGTAAGGGCATTATAGTAGTCAATTCCCATGGGGGTTAGGGAGTAGGAAACCCATCTGTGGTAGGGGACACCAGGAGGTTTTCATTAGCTGTCTGCATGGTCACCTGTGGCAAAGGACTGTGGTTGCACGGGGTCACAGAGGGAGAGGTGTATCCTCTACAGTACTCACCAGATGGGCTGGGGGATGCTGGACGAGTGTCACAGAATGAAGAAGCAATGTCCAGGGCCAAGCGCTGGCTATCCTGCACCTGGGTGGGGAAGGAGTCACTGATATTTGTGGTGCGTGTGCCGGGGACCTCCATGACCAGCGGTGGGGCCTCCGAGGGAAGGCCCCACGATCCTTCAGTCTTCAAGGAAACCTCCTGGACCTCCACCCACATTTAGGCATCCTCTTTGTCTGTTAAAAAGTATGATTTCTGATGTGCTATGACTTTTAAATTTGCAGAGAAGAGCAGGGCATGTCAGACTCAGATCCTGGAGCCGCTGTTTGACCCCTAAAAAGGAGTCGCTTTTCCTCTGGACCACCAGCGTGTAGTCAGGGAAGATAAGAAAATAGGCATTTTGTGATTGTCTTGGAGTATAGGGTCTGATATTGAGCCCTGCAGTTTGGATCCAGTAATGTGCGAAACAGTTATGATCCTGCTCCAATGGGAACAGTCCAGTCTGAACTGCCACGCCAGGCCCTCCCTGAATGGGATCACACACCAAACTAAGCAACACTGAGGAAACTAGTCGACTCTAGGGGTGTTTTACCTATTCACACTCCAAGCAAAGCAACATTGGAGAAAGCATTGCAATCTGGATAGGTTCAAGTTTACTATTCTCACTTCAAATTAAGCAACATTGTGCAAAGTGTTACACTCAGAACATGGAAAATGCACTATTTTATCTCAAAAGAAATAAACAAAAAGGAAAAAGTGTTTACATAGATATAAAAATAATAAACATAAAATATCAGCAACTTGCTTTGTATTAAACTTAAAAAAAGTCAAAATATTTTTATAAAAAAACTTTAATTTTACAGAAATTATAAAAATATAACACCTGCAACATATATTAAAATAAAGTCTGTTATTTAATTGTGAATTTCTAAATGTCAAAATGATTGCTTAAAAATAAAAAGGCAAAATATTTTCAATTGAAACAAAGGGCCTCGTTACTATATTTTGACACACAGCAGTGCAGCAAGTCTTCCTGCTGCGCTGCCATGCATCAAAGTAAAAGGGCAGGAATGCACTGTATCTACAAGGTGCCTGGTGCAAGGATGCCTGCATTGCAGGGATGATTGTTGCTGTGCAGGAAGGGACAGCTTCCTGAACAAAAACAATAGTTAATGGCATTTTGCTCCTTCTACGTGTGCTACTGAATGCAGCACACATCGAAAAAGCAAAAAACGAGGAGAAATAAAAGTATTTCTTGTTGTTGTGCCACTCCTACACCCCCCCTGGGGAGTTGTAGGATGCTGACGCATTCCCAGGTTTACCACACTTTGTAAATCTGGGAATGTGACAGGTTCCATGAATGTTGCGTGGGAACACCCACAACAACACCCATGGAATGCTCATTTCATGCAAAGTAATGCGTGAAAGGGGCCCATATTTACAAGGCCATGGAAAGTCACACAGGGTGACTTTAATTGGCCTTGTAAATATGGGCAGGTACACTGCGCCATCAGTGCGCCTATAAAAATGAAGCACCAGAGGTGCAATGGGCTTGTAAACGAGGCCCCCAATTCCTAAATAAAATGTTTTACAGTAGCTCCATAATGTAAAAAATATATACATTTTAAAATACTATTCACCCAACATGACTATAAAATCCAACATCAAAAACAAGGGGAGAGCAAGGGAAAAAGAGGGTGCATCCGGATCCCCTGTATAATGAGTTTTAATCAACTATGGACGAACCCTGACTATGTGAGGCACCATCACTGGGAGGCAGTGTTAGAACCCACTAGGTTGGTAAAAGACCCCTCACACACCAACCTGGTTGGTGTCATGCTTCATCATTAGGGTCCCAACCAGGTGGCCGAATGCCCCCTGGTTGTGCTGCAACGCTCTGATTACAGCGGAGCTGGTGTAGTGCAAAAGTGTGATGTGAATTAAAAATATCTCTGAGAATCCTTGCCTGATTTGTATTTATTTTATGGCGGCTCAGGATATCATTAAAAAATAAGTGATGCAACTAGGAAAGAATTAATTATCTTATAGTTGACTGTGTGTTGGGTCTACATGTTTCAGCCCGCACAGAGAAGTAAGAGGGGCTTTCGTCAGGACCGTGCTGGTAACGTGAGTGGCAAAAAGAGTTGCCACGTGAAAAAGTGCTTAGAAAATAGTACCTACACACGCGCTAAGGTGTGTGGACTGTGTGTCAACGTACTTACGGACACGTATATAGTATAAAACCTGTGGATAAAAACACATACATGCATACATGATTATGACGGACACATAAGCAACATAAAATGCAATCTTAGGTGCTATGGTCCTACAAAGGACCTGCCTGGTGATGGTAACTGTAATGAAAGACATGCCTGTATGGTGAACGTGCTGCATGCAAACATTGGTGCAGCAGCTCTCATGCTTCACATACATCGCTTTGAAATGAAGCTTTAGGGCTTCCGTGCGGCAGTTAGTGGTAATATAGGGCCGTGGTCACTGCATTATATCAAATAGTAGCGTGACTAGGTGCTGGCCAAGCCACAAAGTTAGCAAATGATTCGAAAAGGTGAGCGCACTCTTAAAGAAGCCGGCATTGTGCTGTCGATCGAGGCGCGCTGATTAGTTAAAAACAAAATACAACAAAAGGACACAGATAACAGAAAACAACGCTTACACTGTGATTGAGAGTGTTTAGCTGATCGGGGCTCGGGAGGAGTTCTAACACTGCCTCCCAGTGATGGTGCCTCACATAGTCAGGGTTCGTCCATAGTTGATTAAAAATATAAAATCCAACAACCAGAAGAAAAAAACTAATTTTAAATAAATATCAATATTAAACATATTTCTAAAATTCAAACTAATTAGAAAAAGATTATTTTAAAATACTACCCATTCAAAACTCCAATACCTCCCAACATCCTGAAAGATATATAACATTACAGCTCATCTACCGTGACGCCAGGACAGAGGAGGGGGCCAAGCCCATTGAGAACTGGGAGATCCTCGCGGGTCGGGGAGAATGTCGGACTACACTCCCCAGACTCCCTTGCTGTGCCCGTCATCGTCCCAGCGCCAGGAGGCGCCTACATATTCCCAGCACGAACAACGCAGCGCGGTACGCGCGCGGGGTGCGCCCGGACCAAGCCCGGACCAAGGGCGGACCCGTCTGTGCCCGTCAGGGGCCGAATGAGGCCGGGCTGGGCCACCCCTCTAAACACTCATAGCTGACTTGCATCTGGACTATGGCCTATATGTTCAAGTAAGCACCCTGAATCGTATGTTTGCAACCAGAGAGTTTTTAACAATGTCCAAAAGGAAGTTGAGCCACGCAGGCAATATAGCAAATTTACCTGGTCAAACTTCATTGTTGACTTACCTCACCGGGGCTATGGGGGCTATCGAAGACCAAATTAATACAGTAGAGGAAACTCTATCTAAAGGAAGGCGGGGGTCGGGAAGGGAGGCGGGTGGTCATAGTCTTAATGTCACAACAACCCCAAGAGAGACTCACATAGCTCAGGGTACTCAAAATGATAGTACACTAGAAAGTATAGCCATCAGTGAAGTGAGCTACTTAGCGGAGGATCTACGACCCCCTCTTAAGCGTATGAAAAACCCAAGCAAGTTAGAGAGCCCCCAAGCACAGAAAGCTGGAGGGCAAAATCCGGCGAAGCGGCCCAAAAACATGCAAGGCAAGAAAAGGAAAACCCCCGGTAAACTGCTACCTTTAAAACAGCTTGCCCGTAAAAACTCTGCTAGTACTGGGAAAACTACCATGATTGCCCAAATGGAGGGACAAACACTGGCTCTGGAAAACATATCCAAAAGCCTAGATGCGTTGCATAGTTACATGGTGGGAGCCCTAGAAAAATTGACCGAGAGAGTAGCAAATTTAGAGGGACACCTAATGGGAAAAAGTAACATTAACAAAAGAGTGGGTACTTCCCCGACTACACAGACTGAATCAAGTTCAAATGGGCCCATTAGTACGAATCAAACAGTTATCCCAACCATAGTTGCGAGGGATATTATTACCAGACCCTCATCTCACGGACCCATACGGATTTACACAATGATATTGGGCCAAATAGACTGCCTGTAGAAAACATCAGATCTAAAAATAGTATGGGAAAATTATCCATGGGACCAAGGTTAAACCCGGACCATGTAATGTGCAATCGCCTTGATTTGCCCCCGGCAGCTACGCCGTATGTTGTAATTTTGGCCAATGTCCCTACTTTGTCGACTCCGGGACATGAATCATGGAGTGAACTTCGTAACAAGTCACTCCATTGGTTGGGAAGACATTTTGGCTCCTGCGATACGCTATTTAAAAATTTTAAAATGGCAAGACGAGTTGCTTGGTTGGGCAAAGAGCGAAAAGAGCTCCAGGGAGATTGCATAGTTTTGACGTTTAGTGATCCCATGTTAGTCTACGCCATCTTAACTAAGATAGGGAACGCTTTCTACAATAACCATGGAATTAATGTATTATCGTTAGGAGTTTTTTATCCACCTTATTCACTCGCTTGCAGGCCCGATTCCAGAAAAGTTGCAGGGGTCTCCCATATAGAACCCTTACCTCGAGGAAATATTGCACTCTGTAATCGCTTTGAACCCCTATCCTCGTTGGAGGAGTTGGACTGACTAGTTCCAAACCAAGGGTGGGAGGTGGCCCAAGGAAAAGCGGATCTGACACTTCAATGGGGCGACTCCAAGCACTCTAGGGGACACGATACTCGCACTCAGGACGAGAAAGCAAGAGGCAAAATATCCAACAAAGATAAAATCATGGGGGGGGGGACATATGTGCAGACCCACCCAACATCCAAAGTAGTACTGACAAGGGTTTTAATGAACTCACCACATTTGGGTTGCAAAGGATCGTCGAAGGAGAGTTGATTAAGCCAAACATTAGTGAAATATGTAAAATACTGACCTGGAATATCGCAGGGCTGGCAGCTAAAGCTAGAGAACAACAGTGGTTAACGCTCATAGAGGAACACACCATAATCTGCCTCCAAGAAACGTGGGCATCTAGGAAAATACATTTACAAGGCTTCCAAACTTTCAATATTCCAGCAACTATAACCAAACAGGGGCGAAATAAAGGGGGCTTATGCACCTACGTTTCTAACGTGGCAGGGGTTAACAACGTGAAAAGTGTAAACGCCAGTGAGTTTTATCAGATACTGACAATGAACCTAGGTGGGGAAAAGGACGTTGTGCTGATACATTTTTATAACAATATTCCCAAATCTTTGATAACGAATGTTTTCACCGACCTTTGTCGACTTTTAAAACATATCGAAGGGAAAATGTCACGGGATATGTTTATCATATGGGTTGGTGATTTTAACTGTTATCTGTGTAAATATAGTGAACAGGGCATATGTGGCTTGGGCAAGGATAGGGAAGATACGCCCCCTATTTTGCCCATACAAACTTTGGGGATTTGCTAAATGAAATGGTTTTCCAATATGATTTAGGATATGCAAACGATTTGTGCTCACCCTCGATACCCTTCCAAACGACCTTTAATGGTAGGGGTTGTAACTCAATTATTGATTTTGTTTTATTGTCTAAGAGGTATTCTAGTAACATACTTACCTGTAACACCCTTGATATTGTAATGAGTGACCACTACCCAATTTGTTTAAATCTCTCATTGAGAGGCTTGGCGAGAGGAATCAATAGGAACACACGATATAACTTTGACATTCACCTTGCAAGTACTAACGGGTATACTTTAAATTGGGCAAAAGTGGATCCCGGGGTATTCCTCCAACGTCTACTTAAAAAAACGATAGAGGAAATAGATGTATGCCTGTCACAGGGCAGGGATGATGAAGAAATATTTCATGCCTTCCTTAAGATTACAGACGAGGCTCGAAAACTATTAACCAGGGAAAAGCGAGATGTATCGTGCAACACTTTGGGCTGGTTTGATAAAGAATGTACAAAGACGCACACTTTCCTGAAAAATACCCTGCATAGTGCGCCTAGATGCAAGGAAAAGTAAGGCAGGCCAGATTATTATATCGATCAGCCCTAAAGAAACGGAAAGCACACTTAAAAAGGAAGCCTGGGAGTCCTTACATCAAGCCTGCTTAAGGAAAGATAATATTGGATTTTGGAAAGCGGTCAATGCTCCCTTTTTATTAATAGAGAGACCGATATCATAGATACGGCGATTACAGGAGAAAAGTGGGTAGAATTTTTTATGGGATTATATAATGATGAAACCGTTAGTGAAACCATTATAGCAAGAGCAGCATTGGGCACTGAAGATAACATCAATAATGGACCCTTTCCCCTAGACATTGATATCTCCCTCGAGGAGGTTACTAGAGCGTTAAAGGAAAGTACTTCAGGGAAAGCACCGGGCCCAGACGGTATCCCGGTGGATGTTTACAAATCGAACATGGGGCTGTGGGCCCCAATTTTAACGAATGTTTTAAATAGTTGTAACCATTATAGGTTCATTCCCACATGGATGGATGCCATTGTGATCCCCATATTTAAAAAAGGGGATAGAAATGAACCAAGCTGCTATCGCCCTATTTCCTTACTGGATGCTCTCATGAAGGTTGAAGGGAGGGTCATCTTAAATAAACTACAGACATGGATTGAAGACATGGGAGTCCTATCAAATTTTCAATACGGATTTCGCTCAGGTCTAGGTACAACTGAGCAGGGACTAAACCTGTCATTAATCATAGATAAATATACAAGAGTAAAGAAGGGTAAACTTTTTCTTACGTTCGTGGACCTAAGTTCCGCATTCGATTGTGTTAAACACGATAAACTGTGGAACATTCTTGAAGAACTAAAGGTCGACCCACCACTGCTAACGTTCATCAAGGAATTATACAGGGGAGCCGGGGCGATGGTTCGTTCTGGGAGACAGGGGGAGTGCTCATCCAAGTTCCCTATGAAAAAGGGAGTCAGGCAGGGGTGCATACTTGCCCCTCTGCTTTTCTCACTTTATACTAACAGCTTGGGACAACATTGGAGTACATATCAATGTGATTACCCAATCATAAAGGATACCCCCGTCCCCATCCTTTTATACGCGGATGACGCAGTGATAATGGCGCGGACGCAATTAGGACTACAAAGGTCAGTTAGTAACTTTGTTGCCTATATGAATGATAGGGGCTTAAGGGTAAACATCACTAAAACATATACTATGAGCTGTGGAACAAACAGGAAAAAGACATGTGACATTTTTATAGATAGTAAAAAAATCGAAAGTACAGATACCTTCTCATACTTAGGTATAACCTTTGACAGGAAGGGAACTTGGAAAGCGGCCATGAAGGCTAGAAAACTGAACTTTTCAAGAGCTATTGGAGCTGTTACTAACTTCTCTAAGAAACTAGGTGGTAGACCAGTCCCAGAGTTGCTGGCCATTTATAAATCCAAATGCATCCCAACTGAGACATATGGAGCTGGCATCTGGGGCATTGAAGAAGCAGAACAAATTCAACGCTGTGAAAATACTTTTATCCGTTACTTGTTGGCTGTTCCTAGTTCTACCGCCACTTTTAGCTGCCATAGGGAACTTGGTCTTCCTTACATTTCTGATACCATCAAAATTAATCCCCTATTACTATGGCATAAGGTCTGGGTATCGGTGGAGACTGGTTTTAACAGAGATGTAATTTCGGATTGTCTTAAATTAGATAGAGTGGCTAATATGACATGGATTAATTATATAAAAAGACTCACACATGAAATTGGCCACCCGGAATATTTTGACTCCCGAGTACCCTGGAAATGGTATCTAGAAAAACGTTAAAAGACATTTGCCTGAACCATCTAGAGAACAAGCGTTGGTTAGTGGAGAAGGGTAAAAAACAGTCATGGATAATCATTTGATGACCACATGTATAGGTTTACAACCGTATTTGGTATTGGTACAGAGCAGCTTTTGTCGTATGCTTCTGGCTCGTTTTCGCTGTGGGTCATTTTTTAGGCTGGTCACATTTCCTGAAAAAATGATTGGTCAGAAAGGTTGCCCATATGCCCATGCGATGACATTTCAATACAAACAACCTTGCATTGCACTTTGTTCTGTAAATATTATGTCGTACCAAGGAAAAAGTTTTTAATGCCTACCCTTAGAAGCTGGGGCCTAAAACAATGCAAACCAGCTTTATTAAGGTTACAACTGCTGGAAAATGAACAGATTATTATGATCATCTCCTCGTTTTTAAAGGCCGTTGTTAGGTATCGGAACACAATGTAATTTGTTAAAATTAGTCCCTTACCTTGCCTATTTTTATTTACTTGTGTACATATATGGACCGCCCCCTTGGCCTTAGTAGCACGCAACAGAATGATGAAAATAAGAATTGCCCTGTCCATGATGTTGAAACATGTAATATAATCGTGATAAGCTTTGTATACTTGTTTTAACCGTTGGTGTGTTTATGACTCTGGCCTAACTGATCAATTTTCATTTTTAAAGGTTGTTGTGAGGTAGTGGCACTTATGTACATAATGGATTGCCCTACTGGTTTTAGGAGTATGTAACATACTTATGAAAATAAGAATTGTCCTCTTTCATGTCCTTGAACTATGTAACATAATTGTGATAACTTTTGTATATTTGTTTTTATCACGTATGTTTTCATGACTTTTTTATTGTATCAACATAGACTAAGTCATACCTGACTGGATCTGGATCTTAACGATTTTAAATTTAATATTAAATAATTGATTGCTTATGGTGCCCAACCTTAGATATTTTTAACAAGGCCTTAGGACATTGTGCCTTTTTATACAATGCTTGAACAATCGCTTTCTGGAGATCCTTGTTGTTTTGCACATTTTTCAAATCAATATTTTATATGTACAACAGTTTTAACTTACTTTTTCTGCATTGACAATAATGGAAATATGAAAATTGTGGTTATTTGTTATGTGAATATAATACTTAAATATCCCGGTAGTGTTTTTTTAAGACGTTTTAAAAATAATCATGAAATTTTGGATACTTTATGTAAAACTTTATTATTTTCTCCTATGAATGTTGAATGTATTGTCCTACAGTATGCTTTTATGGATGTAAATATTCACTCCGAATAAAGCTGTTTTTTTGATTTTGATTTGATTTATAACATTACATTTAAAATATATGCATTATTTAACAAATCATTTTTAAATATATCAGTTTTTATTTCAAAAGTAAAAAGTAATACTCTACCCACTCAACACCCCTCTTAAACACAGCAACCTGAACAAAGAAAAGGAATACTATATTTTTAAATAATTAAGAAATCATTTAAAACATTTAAACAAATGAAAAATAAAAACATTCTTTTAAAATACTCCCCATTGAACGACCTTCTAAATCCCATCAGTGCAAATCATTTTTAAAAAACTTTAAAAATTGAAAATAAAAATATGTTTGTAGAAGTGTAAAAAGTAAAAATTAGTTACTCAGCACAACCTTTGTAAAACTCAACAATCCAAATAACAAAATTATACAAAAAACTAATAATTATTTAAATTCCTACTTCAAAATATACAATAAAATAATAATATAATTTTAATCAATGAAAAAAACAATATTTAAAAACACTCCACACTCATAATCCCTATAAATCCCAACATATTGAAAAGATAACATTACATCGAAAAAGTTAATATTTTATAAAATGAAAATATAAAAATATATTCTATTTAAATAAAAAATATGTAAAATTGAAAGTACTTCCATTACAAAAATAATGATATTTACAAAGTTTTAGCTGTCTCCTGTGCAAGATCTATTTCTTTTTTTTTTTTAAATATCTTTATTGACATTTTCAATTTTTGCAATACAAATCTCATAAAAGAGGCACATTCCAAACAGTCCTAAGTACAATTATCAGGATAACCACACAGCAGAATATTTGCCATAAGTCCCACTACATGGCACGTCATACTCAATACTTCACAAAGTGCAGCATGGGGCTAACCACCAATCTACCAGGATACTCAAATAGCGATTCAGAGTAACGAAATTCCACTTCAATTATTGAAAACAGAATTCCAATGACATATTCATAAAATGAATCCGAACCAAATGGCCCAACTGGGGCAAAGAAAGAAAACCAAACAAAAGACCTTCTGCAGAGGGGGAGACATATCATGTACAACTATTTCGGCTTGTGGTGGGGAAAGTTTATATAAAGAAACTATAACAGAGAGCAGGTGGGTTGACACATAAGGGAGAGTTCCATAGCTACCATTAACCCCTTAACTGCTGGGCCTTTTCCCCCCCAGTGCTGAGCCCTTTTTTGGCTATTTGTAGTAGTTCGCGATTAGGCCTCTGTAACTTTTGGACCACATAAGGTATCCACGCCAAATTTGCGTCCTTTTCTTCCAACATCATGGGGATTCTAAAGGTACCCAGGGTTTGTGGATTCCCCTGGAGGGGTCCCAGATTTTAGCCAAAATACAGCTATATTTTGGTTTTTTGGGAAAAATGGGAAAAAAGTCCCGCATATAAAAGCGTCTGGGTTTTTCCCTGCAAATGGTATCAAAAAAGGTTTGTGGGGCTGAAATCTCCATTTTCCCAGATTTTAGGGAATGACAGACTTTTGTCAGAAAACCAAAAAATTTTACACAGTTTTGGCATTTTTCTGGGACATAGCCTATTTTTGCTATTTTTTGTGCTTTCAACCTCCTTCCAGTTAATGGTAGAAATGGGTATGAAACCAATAATGGATCCTGGAAAGCCATACATTTATGAAAAGTAGACAAAATTCTGAATTCAGCAAGGGGTCATTTGTGTAGATCCTTAAAGTTTTCCTTATAGAAACTAACAGTTAAATAAAGGAAAAATTGAAAATTAGTTGAAAAAAACAGCCATTTGTGTCAACGTTTTCACCTGTAACTTCTTCTAATTATGACAGCTATTTGAAGGCAATATACCGTTATATCCGCTGGACCTTTCTGGTTGTGGGGATATATAGGACTTGTAGGTTCACCAAGAACCCGACGAACCCAGAGCCAATAATTGAGCAACATCTTGCAATGATTTTTTTTTAAGTACCGGGTATATAGCAATTATTTTGGGAAAATGTATACATGGAAAAATTGTTATGAAAGACACCTATGTATTTCTGAAATGGGAACAAAATGTAGATTTTAGAAACAGTAGATATTTGCACATTTCCGAAATTGGGAGTACCCATACTAGCATGAGAATTATAGGTCATTTTTCAAAATGACTTATTTTTTACACATTGTCTTTCATTTGGAAGGCAGAAATGCATCGAAAGTCAATAGGTAATAACAGTTGCTCTACAATTCTGTGTTACCCTAAGTCTCCCGATAAAAATGGTACCTCACTTGTGTGGGTAGCCCTTGTGCCCACAACAGGAAATGGCTCAAAATGCAACGTGGACGTACCACATTTTCACAATGAAAAATTACCCTTTTTTTGCAAAGTGCCTAGGTGTAGTTTTTGAACCCTAGCTCTGCCGGCACCTAGGGAAACCTAGCAAACCTATACATTTTTGAAAACTAGACACCCAGGGGAATCCAGGATGGGGTGACTTGACTGCCTCCCATCAGGTTCTGTTACCCAGAATCCCTTGCAAACATAAAAAAATTGTCAAAAAAATCACATTTTCCCCACATTTCTGTGGTGGAAAGTTCTGGAATCTGCGTGGATCCACAAATTTCCACCCACCCCGCGTTCCCCAAAGTCTAACGAGAAAAATGGTACCTCACTTGTGTGGGTCGGCCTAGTGCCTGCGACAGGAAACGGCGCAAAGCGCAACGTGGTCACACCTCAATTTCGCAGTGAAAAATGACCCTTTTTTGGCAAAGTGCCTAGCTGTAGTTTTTGAACCCTAGCTCTGCCGGCACCTAGGGAAACCTAGCAAACCTATACATTTTTGAAAACTAGACACCCAGGGTAATCCAGGATGGGGTGACTTGACTGCCTCCCACCAAGTTCTGTTACCCAGAATCCCTTGCAAACAGAAAAAATTGTCAAAAAAACCACATTTTCCCCACATTTCTGTGGTGGAAAGTTCTGGAATCTGCGTGGATCCACAAATTTCCACCCACCCCGCGTTCCCCAAAGTCTTACGAGAAAAATGGTACCTCACTTGTGTGGGTCGGCCTAGTGCCTGCGACAGGAAACGGCGCAAAACGCAACGTGGTCACACCTCAATTTCGCAGTGAAAAATGACCCTTTTTTGGCAAAGTGCCTAGCTGTAGTTTTTGAACCCTAGCTCTGCCGGCACCTAGGGAAACCTAGCTAACCTATACATTTTTGAAAACTAGACACCCAGGGGAATCCAGGATGGGGTGACTTGACTGCCTCCCACCAGGTTCTGTTACCCAGAATCCCTTGCAAACATAAAAAATTGTCAAAATAAACACATTTTCCCCACATTTCTGTGGTGGAAAGTTCTGGAATCTGCGTGGATCCACAAATTTCCACCCACCCGGCGTTTCACAAAGTCTTACGAGAAAAATGGTACCTCACTTGTGTGGGTCGGCCTAGTGCCTGCGACAGGAAACGGCGTAAAACGCAACGCGGTCCCACCTCAATTTCGCAGTGAAAAATGACCCTTTTTTGGCAAAGTGCCTAGCTGTAGTTTTTTAACCCTACCTCTGCCGGCACCTAGGGAAACCTAGCAAGCCTATACATTTTTGAAAACTAGACACCCAGGGGAATCCAGGATGGGGTGACTTGACTGCCTCCCACCAGGTTCTGTTACCCAGAATCCCTTGCAAACATAAAAAATTGTCCAAAAAACACATTTCCCCCACATTTCTGTGGTGGAAAGTTCTGGAATCTGCGTGGATCCACAAATTTCCACCCACCCCGCGTCCCCCAAAGTCTTACGAGAAAAATGGTACCTCACTTGTGTGGGTCGGCCTAGTGCCTGCGACAGGAAACGGCGCAAAACGCAACGTGGTCACACCTCAATTTCGCAGTGAAAAATTACCCTTTTTGGCAAAGTGCCTAGCTGTAGTTTTTGAACCCTACCTCTGCCGGCACCTAGGGAAACCTAGCAAACCTATACATTTTTGAAAACTAGACACCCAGGGGAATCCAGGATGGGGTGACTTGACTGCCTCCCACCAGGTTCTGTTACCCAGAATCCCTTGCAAACATAAAAAATTGTCAAAAAAACACATTTTCCCCACATTTCTGTGGTGGAAAGTTCTGGAATCTGCGTGGATCCACAAATTTCCACCCACCCCGCGTTCCCCAAAGTCTTACGAGAAAAATGGTACCTCACTTGTGTGGGTCGGCCTAGAGCCTGCGACAGGAAACGGCGCAAAACGCAACGCGGTCACACCTCAATTTCGCAGTGAAAAATGACCTTTTTTTGCAAAGTGCCTAGCTATAGTTTTTGAACCCTACCTCTGCCGGCACCTAGGGAAACCTAGCAAACCTATACATTTTTGAAAACTAGACACCCAGGGGAATCCAGGATGGGGTGACTTGACTGCCTCCCACCAGGTTCTGTTACCCAGAATCCCTTGCAAACATAAAAAATTGTCATAAAAACCACATTTTCCCCACATTTCTGTGGTGGAAAGTTCTGGAATCTGCGTGGATCCACAAATTTCCACCCACCCCACGTTCCCCAAAGTCTTACGAGAAAAATGGTACCTCACTTGTGTGGGTCGGCCTAGTGCCTGCGACAGGAAACGGCGCAAAACGCAACGCGGTCACACCTCAATTTCGCAGTGAAAAATGACCTTTTTTTTGCAAAGTGCCTAGCTGTAGTTTTTGAACCCTACCTCTGCCGGCACCTAGGGAAACCTAGCAAACCTATACATTTTTGAAAACTAGACACCCAGGGGAATCCAGGATGGGGTGACTTGACTGCCTCCCACCAGGTTCTGTTACCCAGAATCCCTTGCAAACATAAAAAATTGTCAAAAAAAACACATTTTCCCCACATTTCTGTGGTGGAAAGTTCTGGAATCTGCGTGGATCCACAAATTTCCACCCACCCCGCGTCCCCCAAAGTCTTACGAGAAAAATGGTACCTCACTTGTGTGGGTCGGCCTAGTGCCTGCGACAGGAAACGGCGCAAAACGCAACGTGGTCACACCTCAATTTCGCAGTGAAAAATGACCCTTTTTGGCAAAATGCCTAGCTGTAGTTTGTGAACCCTAGCTCTGCCGGCACCTAGGGAAACCTACCAAACACACACATTTCTGAAAAGTAGACACCCGGGGGCTTCCAGGGAGGTATGGCTTGCGTGGATCTCCCAACGTTTCCTTACCCAGAATCCCTTGCAAACCTCAATTTTAGCTGAAAAAATCACTTTTTTCACACATTTGTGTGTGGGAAAGTGTGGCATCACTGGCCTCACACAAATTTCCTACCACCCAGCGTTCCCCCAGGTCTCCCGATAAAAATGGTGCCTCACTTGTGTGGGAGGCCCAAGTACCCGCGACAGGCAAGGGCCCACAACGTAGTGAGGCGACCTCAAAATTGCCTATCTCAAAACCACCTGGTTTTGCAAGGGAGTCACCTGGGTTTTGGCCCCGTGCTCGGCGGCCATCTAGGGAAACCTACCAAACACACACATTTCTGAAAAGTAGACACCCGGGGGCTTCCAGGGAGGTATGGCTTGCGTGGATCCCCCAACGTTTCCTTACCCAGAATCCCTTGCAAACCTCAATTTTAGCTGAAAAAATCACTTTTTTCACACATTTGTGTGTGGGAAAGTGTGGCATCACTGGCCTCACACAAATTTCCTACCACCCAGCGTTCCCCCAGGTCTCCCAATAAAAATGGTGCCTCACTTGTGTGGGAGGCCCAAGTACCCGCGACAGGCAAGGGCCCACAACGTAGTGAGGCGACCTCAAAATTGCCTATCTCAAAACCACCTGGTTTTGCAAGGGGGTCACCTGGGTTTTTGGCCCCGTGCTCGGCGGCCATCTAGGGAAACCTACCAAACACACACATTTCTGAAAAGTAGACACCCGGGGGCTTCCAGGGAGGTATGGCTTGCGTGGATCCCCCAACGTTTCCTTACCCAGAATCCCTTGCAAACCTCAATTTTAGCTGAAAAAATCACTTTTTTCACACATTTGTGTGTGGGAAAGTGTGGCATCACTGGCCTCACACAAATTTCCTACCACCCAGCGTTCCCCCAGGTCTCCCGATAAAAATGGTGCCTCACTTGTGTGGGAGGCCCAAGTACTCGCGACAGGCAAGGGCCCACAACGTAGTGAGGCGACCTCAAAATTGCCTATCTCAAAACCACCTGGTTTTGCAAGGGGTCACCTGGGTTTTGGCCCGTGCTCGGCGGCCATCTAGGGAAACCTACCAAACACACACATTTCTGAAAAGTAGACACCCGGGGCTTCCAGGGAGGTATGGCTTGCGTGGATCCCCCAACGTTTCCTTACCCAGAATCCCTTGCAAACCTCAATTTTAGCTGAAAAAATCACTTTTTTCACACATTTGTGTGTGGAAAGTGTGGCATCACTGGCCTCACACAAATTTCCTACCACCCAGCGTTCCCCAGGTCTCCCGATAAAAATGGTGCCTCACTTGTGTGGGAGGCCCAAGTACCCGCGACAGGCAAGGGCACACAACGTAGTGAGGCGACCTCAAAATTGCCTATCTCAAAACCACCTGGTTTTGCAAGGGGTCACCTGGGTTTTGGCCCGTGCTCAGCGGCCATCTAGGGAAACCTACCAACACACACATTTCTGAAAAGTAGACACCCGGGGCTTCAGGGAGGTATGGCTTGCGTGGATCCCCAACGTTTCCTACCCAGAATCCTTGCAAACCTCAATTTTAGCTGAAAAAATCACTTTTTTCACACATTTGTGTGTGGGAAAGTGTGGCATCACTGGCCTCACACAAATTTCCTACCACCCAGCGTTCCTCCAGGTCTCCCAATAAAAATGGTGCCTCACTGTGTGGGAGGCCCAAGTACCCGCGACAGGCAAGGGCCCACAACGTAGTGAGGCGACCTCAAAATTGCCTATCTCAAAACCACCTGGTTTTGCAAGGGAGTCACCTGGGTTTTGGCTCTCGGCGGCCATCTAGGAAACCTACCAAACCCACACATTTCTAAAAGTAGACACCTGGGGCTTCCAGGGAGGTATGGCTTGCGTGGATCCCCCAACGTTTCTTACCCAGAATCCCTTGCAAACCTCAATTTTAGCTGCAATAATCACTTTTTTCACACATTTGTGTGTGGGAAAGTGTGGCATCACTGGCCTCACACAAATTTCCTACCACCCAGCGTTCCCCAGGTCTCCCGATAAAATGGTGCCTCACTTGTGTGGGAGGCCCAAGTACCGCGACAGGCAAGGGCCCAAAACATTTTTGATAGGCAATGTTGATGTTGCCTCAAAACGTTTTGTGTCCTTGCCTGTCGCGGGTACTTGGGCCTCCCACACGAGTGAGGTACCATTTTTATCGGGAGACCTTGGGGAACACTGGGTGGTAGGAAATGCATGTCTGCCCAGCGATGCCACAACTTTCCCACCCAAAAATGTGTGGAAAAAGTGATTTTTCCACCTAAATTCGAGGTTTGCAGGGGATTCTGGGTAAGAAAACGTTGGGGGATCCACGCAAGCCATACCTCCCTGGAACCCCCGGGTGTCTAGTTTTCAGAAATGTGTGGGTTTGATAGGTTTCCTAGCTGGCCACCGAGCACGGGGCCAAAACCGAGGTGACCCCCTTGCAAAACCAGGTTGTTTTGTGATAGGCAATTTTAATGTCGCCTCAATACCTTTTCGGCCCTAGCCTGTCGTGGGTACTTGGGCCTCCCACACGAGTGAGGTACCATTTTTATCGGGAGACCTTGGGAACACTGGGTGGTAGGAAATGCATGTCTGCCCAGCGATGCCACAACTTTCCCACCCAAAAATGTGTGGAAAAGTGATTTTTCCACCTAAATTCGAGGTTTGCAGGGGATTCTGGGTAAGAAAACGTTGGGGGATCCACGCAAGCCATACCTCCCTGGAACCCCCGGGTGTCTAGTTTTCAGAAATGTGTGGGTTTGATAGGTTTCCCTAGCTGGCCACCGAGCACGGGGCCAAAAACCGAGGGGACCCCCTTGCAAAACCAGGTTGTTTTGTGATAGGCAATTTTAATGTCGCCTCAATACCTTTTCGGCCCTAGCCTGTCGTGGGTACTTGGGCCTCCCACACGAGTGAGGTACCATTTTTATCGGGAGACCTTGGGGAACACTGGGTGGTAGGAAATGCATGTCTGCCCAGCGATGCCACAACTTTCCCACCCAAAAATGTGTGGAAAAAGTGATTTTTCCACCTAAATTCGAGGTTTGCAGGGGATTCTGGGTAAGAAAACGTTGGGGGATCCACGCAAGCCATACCTCCCTGGAACCCCCGGGTGTCTAGTTTTCAGAAATGGGTGGGTTTGATAGGTTTCCTAGCTGGCCACCGAGCACGGGGCCAAAACCGAGGTGACCCCCTTGCAAAACCAGGTTGTTTTGTGATAGGCAATTTTAATGTCGCCTCAATACCTTTTCGGCCCTAGCCTGTCGTGGGTACTTGGGCCTCCCACACGAGTGAGGTACCATTTTTATCGGGAGACCTTGGGGAACACTGGGTGGTAGGAAATGCATGTCTGCCCGGCGATGCCACAAATTTCCCACACAAAAATGTGTGGAAATAGTGATTTTTTTCAACAAAATATGAGGCTAGCAGGGCATGTTGGGTAAAAAAACAGTGAGAACCACGCAAGTCATTCACCCTTGTACTTCCCCCTTTGTCTACTACTCAAAAATGTAATGGTTTGCCTAGGTGACGACTGAGCTAGGGCAGAAAGTCCCCTGCTACCCATTGTGGAAAAAAAAATATCTTACAAAAGGCCATTAAACAGACACAAATATAAATCTAACACTCATTTGATAAAGCTAATCCACCACTTACACAGGTTGGTTTTAGCACCTCCAGAAACGCTGGCTTCAAAGCACAAATACTTATCAAAGTATATAAATATTGAAGCCAAGCCTTCTGAAGGGGAGCCATAAAGCCACATCACGGCACCAACCACTTTATGGTCCATTCACACGCCATTCACACACCACACACAAGACTTCCGTACCGCCAGCCACGGGCCCAAACAACCATATCACTTGCACTCACACAAACATACTGCCGCCATGCAAGGGCCCATCACATTTATATGCCACAAGACATAATGACTTTGACTATATTCTACCACCTGTCAAGTCTCCACCTCCTTCTTCCAGAACGTTACCGAACTCATGCCCAGTGAACCTATACTAATGACTTCCATGACAGCCACATGAGGCTCAGGAAGACATGTCTTTCATGCACCTTTAGTGCACTCACTATGCTAAATCCAACTCCTTCCAGTTTGTGGATGCAAGTTGGGGGTGCTCGAGTATGCCGTGAAGCCCATTCCTCGAGCTGAGCAAGCATATCTACCTTTGAAACTAAGGCAAAATGCTGGAAATTTTCAAAAGGTAACATCATAAACTATGAACGGATGAATGTGAAACAAGGGTAGTCCGTGACAACGTAGCATATGTCCAATCCACCGTTATGTGCAGTGACTGTAATGCACTTATCATACAGCAAACTGACCATCTACTAAGTTCTAACGGAGGATGAACATGGCAAGCAGCATTGACCCATAAGTATTGAGTGTGAGTGTGGCAGCAATGGATTTGAATCCATGGGTGAAGAAGAAGTCAGGACGTGTATCTATACTACCTTTACTATCTGCCTTCTACCTTTGCAATATTCCTCGGAAAGCGTACCTACCGTAAGCTGTTCTAACCCGTTCGTGTGTCTGTCCTCAGAGTCCTGACTAACCCTGTCCAATTGTTAAGAGACCCTATACTAATGCCTTTCATCTCTAGCTACTTGAAGCTTGAGTGAACATTTCTGTCACGAGCTATCAATGCTCTCACAATGCTCTATCCAACTCCTTCCAGTTTGTGGATGCAAGTTGGGGGTGCCCGAGTATGCCGCAAAAACATTTCTCGAGCTGAGCAAGCATATCTACCTTTGAAACTAAGGCAAACATGCTGGAAATTTTCAAAAACTTCCTAAAGAGAACATCATAAACTACGAAGAACGGTTGAATGTGAAACACGGGTACTCCATGACAACGTGGCATATGTTCTGCCCACCAGTATGTGCAGCGTGGGGACTATAATGCACTTGTCAATTGGCGAACAGAACAACTACCACGTTCTGAAAGCAGATAAAGGTGTTGAGAAGTCCATGATTTCATGAAGTAGAGGAAGAAATATCCTGCAGCTGCTTGCGTAGTGAAGGAGTGGCCCACAGACAGTAGGTATCCATTCACACCAATTGAAAGGTTATCCTATTGGCAGCTCCACCTCAGTCAATTTCCCAGTATTTTGCTTTAGTGTGATACAACATAAAGCAAGTAGGAAAACAGAAGGCAGGCTTACTTGGGCACTGGGGACAGTAAACACGAGTCTCCTGCCTCTTTCCCTGCATCGAGCACACTTTACAACGACGACATGGTCGCTCCTTTTGGGTGTTGCAGGAATTTTATCTGCAAAGTGTCGCTCCTGCAGCCTTGCCACGTCCTCCAGAACACATGAAGTGGAGGCTTCTGCTTCTGTAGCAGTAAGACTTTCAATTACAGACAACTGAAAGTCAAGGAAAGACATGAGTCTTCCTGTGGTGGTCTCACGATAAACAACATACGCATTGTATGTTGCCATCTGGATCAGGTGCGTAAACAGTTTCTTATACCAAGTGCGAGTTTTACGACTCGCATTGTATGGCTGAAGAACCTGGTCGTTCTTGTCCACTCCGCCCATGTACTTGTTGTAATCAAGTATACAGGTGGGCTTGTGGACTTCGGCCATCTGACCCCAAACCGTGACAGGGGAAGTGCTCTCAGCATGAATTGTAGTGAGCATGTACACATCGCGCCTATCTGAGAACTTAACTGCGAGCAGCTCGTTGGAACGCAACGCAGTGCTCTGGGATTTCTGGAGCTTCTTGCAAACAAGCTCCTGCGGGAATCCTTTGCGGCGACAACGAATTGTACCACAAGCCACGGTGCCAGCTTTGTAGAGCTCACTGAATAGCTCTACTCCTGTATAGAAATTGTCCACATAAAGGTTATAACCTTTGTGAAGAAGTGGCTGGACAAGCTCCCATACAATCTTTCCTGTGACCCCTAGCATGGGAGGGCAACCTACAGGGTTAAGAGTTGTGTCCTTCCCTGTATACACTCTCAAGCTGTACACATAGCCAGTCGAGCTCTCACACAGCATGTACAGCTTGATGCCATAGCGAGCGCGTTTGCTCGGAATGTACTGCCTAAACAGCAGCCGCCCTTTATACAAGATCAAGGACTCATCAATGGCTATATTCTTTCCAGGAGTATAAACCTCTGGAAACCTGGCAGACAAATGTTCCACGACAGGCCGAATTTTGAACAACCTGTCATAGTCTGGATGGTCCCGGGGCAATGCAGCAGAATTGTCATTGAAATGCAGCATGCGCTGCAATAGCAAAAACGATCTCTGCTCATGTATGGTGCAAAGATGGGGGTTAACCAAACCGTGCGAGTAGACCAGTAGGATAGCAAGGTTGGTTTATGCACTACCCCCATTTTAAGTGTGAGGCCCAAAAATATCTTCAACTCCCCTAGTGAAGTGGGAGTCCACTTGCGCGCCCTAGAATGAGGCCCAAGAGTGCCTCCTTGCTCCCTCAGAAATTGTTCGGCACGCAAATTTGTTTGCTGCACAATTTCGTCTAGGAAGTCAACACCAAAAAAGAGATGGAAGTAGTCAATTGGCAAAAAATTTGCCGTATCTACTTTACATCCAGCGTCACCAGTGAAAGGCGGAATTTGGGGCTGAACTAAATTGGGAGGCTGCCAAGACAGCACTCCGTCTGTGCTTGCGGCCGCACGTGCCTGCACTCTGGGTTGCTCTAACCTGTTACGGGTGTCCTGCTGCACAGACTGTGCTGGCAAAGGGACAGCACGACTGACATCGTCTCCTTCAGAATCGCTGGACGATGAGTCATCGGATGGAACTGCGCCGACTGAAAAGTCACTCCCAGATTCGGCTCCATTGTCCTCTCCCTCAGATGCTGTCTCAGTATCTGCTGTCTCAGTCTCTGATCCTGCCTCAGAGCTGGACTCCAGAACCAGATTTAGGGCCTGGGCAGCATCCATCCAACGATATGCCATCTCTGCTAGTGCCTAAACTATCCTTTTAAAACACAATCCTACGTAGAAGGCAGATAGGTTGTTGGTTTTAAAGTGTAGGTGGGTGTGTGCGCGTGAGTGAAGTGTTTAAGTCAATAATGACGAAGTCACCTTACCTTTGCGAACTCTGTACGCTCTCCAAAAAGACTAAGAAAGAGAGAAAAAAGACACAGTATTACTTTACCTTGCCACATACCCATCATCGCAGCCTTTTAGCGCTGGTGGGAGCCATTGCAACCATCATTTTGGCGCCAAGATGCCTACGGGTGAACGTGTGCTTTACAATTGCACACTATGACCTCCTTTGATGCGCCCACTACCATCCTTGCAAACGTGCCCCTCATCTCTCCATAGCCCCTCTCTCACATAGACAATTAATTCCCAATGTCAGAGCGCTCAATACCTGGTGCAGGCAGCAACGGGTAGAATCCTTACCCGATATTTAAATTCAGAAACACAAAGGATGCCGCACTCCAAGACCGGTTTCAGAGTTGCTTTATTTTCACCACCACTACCACCAGTCGTGGTGAAAATAAAGCAACTCTGAAACCAATCTCTGGAGTGCGGCATCCTTTGTGTTTCTGAATATATATATATATATATCCAAGCTCCGTTTCCTTGTTTCCCAAAACGAAAAACAGCACTCGCGTGGGCCAATAAACTCTACCAACTGCCCCGCGAGTGCTGTTTTTCTTTTGGGAAACAAGGAAACAGAGCCTGGATAAATATCGCGGGCGCACCCCCGCGTTTGTGAAGCACCCGTCCGCAAGTGCGCCGTTCACTGTGCATCAAGGAGCATATATATATATATATATATATATATAGCAACTGACAGTATCCCCGTGCGAGCGCGCACACATGGGACCACGGACTCAAGATTAAGCTGTAGCCAAAATGCGTGCTTACAAAAGAAAGGTGCAGCCTCAGACGCGTTTCGGACACCGACTGTGTCCTTGATCACATATATATATAAACCATTTCCGAAATCTTCATAAGAATCGGTCACCGACACAAGGGTAGCATTGCCATTCAGGCTTGACGTTTATTCGATACCTTTGCTATAATATATATATATATATACACACACACACGGACACATATATATATATATATATATATACATAGATTTTATCTCTACATATATTTATATACATCTATATACATATATCTATACATATATATGTATATGTATATAGATACATATATATATCATTCACTCTTTAGACTTATGTATATATATGTATCTATATACACATACATATGTATATAGATACATATATATACATATATCATCTACAGAGAGAAAGAGACTCTCTCTCTCTCTCTCTCTCTCTATATATATATATATATATATATATATATATATATATATAAAGAAAGATCTCTCTCTTGCTCTAATTTTTTTTATAGCTATGGCTTCCCTGGGGGCCGATTGTGGCCCCCACGGAAAGCACATAGGTATAAAAAAAATGCCTCCACAGGGGGTCGGCCACTGAGCAGGAGGACCGACCCCTGCCAATATTGCCACCATTGTACTTTTTTTAAAATTATTTTTAGCATTTTTGGGGGCGATCATGCCCCCAAGGAAAGCCAACATGGGTAAATAGAAAATATGCCCCCACAGGGGGTCGGCCACTGAGCAGGAGGACCGACCCCCTGCCAATATCGCCGCCATTTTAAAAAAAAAAAAAATCGTTTTTTTTCATTTTGGGGTGCGATCGCGCACCCCAAACAAAGCCAACTTAAAAAAAATTAAATAAATATGCCCTCGGGGGGGCCGACCCATTACCACGAGGGCCGACCCCCAAAGACATCCCTGGTGTCTAGTGGGGTTTCCTGGCCGTGGATCGCATCGCTGCCGCGATCCACGGCCAGGAAACCCTTTCAGGAAGGCCTCGTTTGAAAGGGAGACTCTCCCTTTCAAACGAGGCCTCCCTGAAAGCTGGGGAGGCCGTTGTCGCCGGATTTCCCCATCGGAGTCGAGCGCGGCCTTACCTGCTGCTGTCCTCGGCTCCGGTGGGAAATCAGTGACGCTGCAGACGCCTCGCGGCGCGCTGACGTCACAGATGGGCGGGAGGGGGCGGGGGAGACGCGGAAAGCCTTCCACGTCTCCCCCAGGGGGAATTAAAAAAAAAACAATCTCCGGTGCGATGCACCGGAGGTTTAAAGGGGGCCCTCCCTGGTGACGGCCAATGGACGTGCGCCGCACCAGGGAGGTAGTGCTTGCGTCGGCCATTGGCCGACGCAAGCACCAAAGGGGTTAAGGGTGCCTCCTCCAATTACACAAATACTGTAAGCCCATACTCACTCAGCAATTGGACAGCTTGCACCGTTAGGATCTCAAGCCTACTCAAATAGCAATAGGTGTTGCAGGCCGAGTCACCCTGTGTGTGCATCCATATCTGCTTCGGGGTCCGAACCCATCTCCCTCTCCTCCTGCCTCTCCGGAGTCTCCCAGGTCGCCAGCACTTCCCACCATTGGCCAGCCATGGGGAGCTTCCGCATCCCTTTGGATTCCTCCCAGCTGAGTGCTCTACCCTCTGCTCCACCCCACACAATTACATCTCTATGCCAAGTCGCGAACTGTGGCCCCCTGGCAGACTTCCATTCCATTGCGATGCGGCGTTTCGCTAATCCCAGCGCTAGGTCTATAAGTCTGTTCCCCACCTTTCGTTTCGGCGGTCGAGGAAAAAGGCCCAAAATGCAAGACTGTAGTGTGAGTGGTAAATCTCTGCCCAGTACTTCAGTTAGCTTCCCCAGGACCGCTTCCCAGAAAGGTCGCAAGGCACTACACTCCCAAATCATATGACCGAAGTCCGCATCTGGATGAGAACATCTGGGGCAAGAGCGAACCTCGCCTCCATATGTCACATTGAGTCGATGCGGGGTCATGTAAGCCATGTGCGTATAATAAAACTGAATATATTTAAGGCGAGAGTTTCGAGAGATTTTCTTGGGATAATGCAGAACCCTTCACCATTCCTCATCTGTCAATTCTTTACCCCCAATGTCATCCCATTTAGCACGTAGTCTGGTCAAGGGGCGCACCGAGGCCTCCTGGAGAGCCACGTAGAACCATTTCACTAGGTTCCTTGCCGTTCCAAGCGTGAACAAGGCGTGAAGCACCGGATGTGTTTCCGGCTCGTTTCTACCCACCTCCCACAACTGCGCAAAAGTTCGGGTCAGGGCTTCATACTGCAGGAACTGGCCAGGGGGCAGACCACAATCTTCTACCAGGCCATCAAAGGGAATTAGGGACTTGTCCAAAAAACAATATCCGACCGCGTCTAGTCCTGCATCTGTTCAGGGGGCCAGTTGTTCAACGGTAAAGACGGACTGGGGGTCACCATGCGGCAGGCCCACCAGGGGCAGCACCGGGGTGTACCTAGCAGCCCGCCGTCCTCGGTTCCCACATCTCCGCCAGGCCTGAAAGGCAGTGCGCTGTAGCAAGGAACAATACGGTGTAGGCATCCTAGGCCGTAGCAATTTTGCCATTACCAATCTAGGACGGGCTATCGGGAGAGCCAAGAATGTACCTCCCTCATTTACCTCTTCTATCCATTGCGCCAGCCACTGCAACTGACCAGCTAGCATATAGTATTCAAAATTCGGCACTCCCAGGCCACCCTCAGCTGCAGAGCACTGCAGCGTCGCCAGTGATACCCGGGAACGACCATCTCCCTAAACCAGATCCCGAAGCAGGGCATTCAGGGGGCGGAACCACCATCCAGGCATAAGGACAGGAAGATTGACAAAAAAGTACAACAAGCGTGGAAGCATGACCATTTTGGATAATGAGACCCTAGACATCACTGGTAGCTTCAACGTGCGCCACAACTGAACACTCCGTCGCAGGGATTGTACCGCCTTTCCGAGATAACCCTCCTTCAAGTCATCTATCGAATGGAACACTTGTATACCCAGATACTTAAACGTATTCTCAGCCCATACGATATCGGGCGCCAATGCGTCCGGCCTAGGTAGGGGGCCTGCCACAGGGAATAGGTACATTTTTGCTTTGTTAACCCGTAAACCCGAAAGACCAGCAAAATCTTCCAATATTTGCATTGCCGTCGGGGTGCCCGCCACAGCATCCCCCAGATACACCAGAAGGTCATCTGCATATAGGGAAATGTAATGCATCTGCCCAGCAGAATCCAGCCCAATTCCAGTACCCCCCTGACGCAGTCTCTCAGCTATAGGTTCGATCGCCAAGGCAAAAAGAAGGGGGGAGAGGGGGCATCCCTGTCTAGTCCCTCGAAACACCCCATATTCCCTGGAGATTGTCCTACCCATACGGATCCTGGCAGTGGGCGCCGCATATAGTAACTGCACCCAACGGATCCATTCGTCTCCTAACCCCAAGTGCCTCATCACGTCGAACAAATACTTCCATCCCACTGTGTCGAAGGCCTTTTCCAGGTCAACAGAAAGCACCGCGGCCTGAAGGTGAAGCGGAGCGTCAGCATGGTACAGAATGGAGTAAAGCCGATGAAGGTTATAGGAGGTGTTACGGGTAGGTATAAACCCATTCTGATCCGGGTGCACGAGTGCCTTCATGTGCGGAGCCAGCCTACCAGCCAGTACCTTGCTCAGGATCTTGAAATCCAGGTTAAGCATGGAAAGGGGCCTATAATCCTTGACTCCGGCCCTCGGCAACTTGAGTTTCGGAAGAGGGATTACCAGGGCACTCCGAGTGGAGTCAGGCAGGACCCCAGCCTCATAGGCATCTGCATACATCCGGACCAACTGTGGCGCCAATATATCAGAAAAGCACTGGTAAAATTCGGCCGGGAGTCCATCCGGCCCCGGCGTCTTACCAGCTGCCAACGCATGAATAGCGGCTTTAATTTCCTGCAGGGTAATAGGGTCTCCCAGCTCCTCCCTATCCTCATCCGCCAACACCCGAAGGGGTAAAGAGTCCAAAAACTCTCCAATCACAGTACAAGGGACCTCCGCCGGAGCCGTATAAAGGCGTTCATATATGCGACAAAGGAATCATTAATGTCATCAGGGCAGTACTGCACCCCACCAGCCTCTGTATCCAATTGCATAATAGGGGAGCCACCCAGTTCGGGTTGGATCAATCGAGCTAAAAGACGACCCGCCTTCCCTTCCTCTCTCTGCACTTTGTCAAGGTACTCATTATAATTGTAACGGCGTAAACATTCAAGGGCCACATTATAACGTGCCTGCGCTTCCTGCAGCGCCAATTGAGCCGCCTCCCCTTTACCTTGAATGTTATCTAACCTGCGGATGTTCTCCTCCAAAGTGAGGACCTCGTGGCGAATCTCCCTATAGACCCCCGTCGCCTGTCCCAGGCAATGGCCCCGCACCACCACCTTGAATGCCTCCCATTCCACCCGGACTGAGGATGCAGTGTTGGCATTGATAGGGAAATATGTATCAAGAAGAGTATTCAGCGAGGTCCGAAATGGGTCATCGTCCAGCATTGCCGGGTTGAGTCTCCAAGTGGGAACAGGAGGGCACCGCCCCAGCGGTTGGTGTGTCATCATTAATGGGCTGTGGTCCGACAGAGTACGGCCTAGATATTCTGTGGACGTGATGGTACTATTAAAAGCGGGGAGCATAAAAACATGTCAAGGCGCGTATGCACCTGGTGTACTGGGGAGAAAAAGGAAAATTCTCTATGACTATCGTGTTGTAGCCGCCATGTATCTTTTAACCCCCAATGTTCCATCCATGCCCGAAACCCCAAAGTGGTACAGCGTGCCGGAGACCCCATTAAAGGCGGGTGTGACCGGTCTGCAACAACATCCGCAACACATTTGAAGTCTCCCCCAAGGATGAGATTGCCCTGTACGCTACCCGCTAAGGTAGCGGAAAAGAGGTCCAGAAAGCCAACCTGATCCTGATTAGGGGCATAGACATTTCCAAGTGTAACTTCACGCCCTGCCAGTCTCCCCGCCACCAGGACATATCTACCTGCCTCATCCACCCATGATCTCTTTGCTGCAAAAGGAACTCTCGGTTTCACCCAAATCAACACCCCTTTAGCAAAGGCGGAACAGGTGGTCGCAAATACCTGACCCCTCCAACGTCGTTTCAGTTTCCCAGCTTCCTCATAGTTTAAATGGGTTTCCTGCAAGAACGCCACATGTGTGTCCCTACGTCTCAAGTAGGAGCAGATATTATGACGCTTCACCATGGATCCCATCCCTCTAATGTTCCACGTTAGGAACCGTATATGCTGTTGAGTCCCAGCCATTCCTACTGTAGCACATCAAGAAACCTCCCGGCAACCGGGTTCCCCACCCCGCCCACCCATTACATGCAATATTCATCCCTCTGCAAACATTCCAGGTCATAGAAACAACAATAAAAAAAAACCCTTATGGTGATCAACTCCCCGATCCCAGGGCGGTCCAACAACGGTCAGCTGCCCAAACATCTTATGTAACAATACGTGCTAAGTGAGGTCTCAACCTAGTGAGTCACTCAACGGGGGGTAGGCCAGGCAGAAAAAAGCAAAAGAGGACTGAAAAGAAATGTTCCTCTCAGGGAGAGCGCACCAGCCTTCAATAAGCAAGACACAGCACAGGGCCCAAGGCGGACAATACTCAAACAATAAGTCTCCAGCTAGCACATCTGCCCCAGGGTACCAGACTCATCAGATGATGTCATCCGCCGAGCGAGGCGTCACCTCAGGCATCTTCACACTATCGCTGTGGGAGGTGTCAGTTTCATTTTCGTCAGACTCTCCAGGGGTGCCGGTCCCAGTACCCGGAGCCGAGCCCTGGCTCCCCATCAGATCCACCACAGCCCGCAGAGCCTCCACCCTCTCTTTCTCCGTCTGTGATGTAGACGGCTTCTTTGAGGTCCCCTTGCGGATGCGCCGTCTTAGTCGTTTCCGTTGCTCCTTAGGTTGCTGTCCAACACTCCTAGGGCCGCCAGACTTGGGCTGCCCGCCCCTGTAGGCCTCCAACCAGTCCCACGCGTCATCAGGGCTATCAAAGTAATGAGTGGTCCCATCCAATATGATACGGAGGCGGGCTGGGAACATTAGGGAGTATTGAAGACCCTCCTCTCTTAAGGCTCTCTTGACCTCCAGATATGAAGACCGCTTCCTCTGGACTTCCAGCGTATAATCTGGAAAGAGTGAAACTTTACTGTTATCAACAGCGAAAGGGCCGTCCACTCTCGCCTTTTGTAAGAGGAGATCCCAGTCGCGGAAATGGAGCAGTCGGGCCACCACCGGACGCGGGGGTCTCCCCGGCGCCAAAGGTCTGGCCGGCACCCTGTGCGCTCATTCAAGAGTGTAGAAGGAGGAGAGGCCCTCCGGCACCACAACAGATTTGAACCAGTTATCGAGGAAGGCCACCATATCTCCGCCTTCCGTTCCCTCCGGCAAACCTAGGACACGTACATTGTTCCTCCGGTTGCGCCCTTCAGCATCCTCCGCCCTGCGTTCCAATTGAGCCACTCTGTCTGCGAGGGCCCCCATCTGGTGCTCCAACGCCCTGTGGGCAGGTGCCAGCTCTGCTACGTTAGACTCTGTCTCTTTGACCCTCTCCGATAGTTTTTTGTGTTCTTCGCGCAGCAGGCCAAGTCCCACCGCTACCGTAGTAATGTCCTGGTGGAGGGTCGCTTTGGTGTCTGCGATTGCCTCCAGGATTTTGTTAAGCTGCCGATGGGTGGGGTCATCGGAATTGGTTAGGGACTGTTCTTGCGTGCTATCTTCTGGGTCCAGTGTGACCCCAGTTTGGCGACTCCTGGGTTTCCCCATGGCAGCCGATAGTCCCCGGAGGGGTCCTCGCTTGCAGCGGGCACCAACCCTCGAGCTCCAAGTCACCAAGGGCCACCCACAGCGGTGGGGCAGTCACAGTAGTGCACAGGGCGGGTACGGTCCACTCCCCACGCCGTCCCCAGCGGCCAAAGACTCACCCTGGTTCACTCCAAGGGCCGGCCAAGGGGCCCCCGCCCTGCGGTAGGCCCGACCTCTGTTCTCTTAGGCCCAGTCGGCTCTGGAGTTCCGGTCACTCCCCGGGGCGTCACCCGCTGGGAGCCACCACAGTCCGTCCAGGCGGAAGCAGCGAGGGTCCCTGCAGACCCCAGCCCAGCGCGGAGGGGATGGGGACACCCGCTGTGCACTCTTGCCGGCCTCCGTCCTCAGCGCCAAAGTCCAACCGTGTCCCCCGCTCCCGCGCGCTCCGGGCACAGTGGTCCTGCCTCCTCGATCTGGCCCAGCGCCCTCTGTTCAGGCCAGGCTCTTGGTGCCTCGCTCAGGGCGACACCATCGTCGCGTCAGTCGCACTTCACCGGTGTAGGCCCAGGGCCCTCCAGGAACCGCGTCCCCGCCCCAGGACGATGGCGGTCTGGGACACTGCACCCTCCGTGGTCCATAGACAGTGCGTGGGCCACCGATGCTGCCACTGAGCTCCACCGCAATTATCCGGCGCCGAGAGGGGCACCTGCCGGTCGATGCGGCCTCTGCGCAGCTGTCCAGCCGGGAGGTAAATTTATCCTACGGCCGCCGCAGGAGTCGACGAGCGTGGCCGCCTACAGCCCTGCCGCGTCTGCAACTGCGGCCGACAGCACGTAGCTCCGGAATCCGTGAAAAGCGGATCGAGTGCCCTCCTGATGTCCTCCAACACCCGACTGGTGAAGAGGAAGCTGTAGTGTGCCCCGGCCGCAGGTTTCAGTAGGAGAAATGATCGGCTGGCGCGGAGCTCCCTGCTCACGCGTCCGCCATCTTCTCCGTCCAAGCCACGCCCCCTGGAAGATCTATTTCTTAATGTAAAATACATAAACTGGATTTTGGGGCGGCCCCTTGCACCTGATTAGATACCTGTCTTATCTATCTCAGTAAGATGTTTCTGATTCAATGACTGTGCTCCCTGTTTCGGCTCCTAAAGCAAAGCTTTTTTTACCATCACTTTGGTATAATGACATATATATCCTTCCACTGGGGACATCAGGGGATATTGCAAAACTATTTTCGATTTCTATTTTAGCAATCCATGGGAAAACATAGCTTTCCTCATTCGGGGGCATATTTACAGTGAATAGGCATAGGGCAGCGCCACAAGTCATTTTGCTTCGCTGCCCTATGGCAATTCAAAAGGACAGGAATGCACTGTATTTGCAAGATACGGTGCATTCCTTTCCTTTCAGTTAGAGCTGGTGCACAATTAGCAGCCGTGCGCCAATGCAGGCACCCTTGCACCATGGTGCAAGGGTGTCTGTGTTGTTGGCATGATTGTTTTGGCGCAGGTAGGGACACCTTCCTGCACAAAAACAATCACAAGAGGTGTTTTCCTGATTCTGCAGCACACAAGGAAAGAGGAAAAACAAGGAGAAATGTAACCATTTCTCCTCGTTAAGCCTGCTTTAGGGAGGCACAATGTTTTGGCACTGCCCCAGTTTTACGAGATGTTGTAAATCTGGGGCAGCATCAAAGTCCATCGTTGTTGCATGGGAACACCCATAGCAACACCTATGGAACGCCTCTATGACGCAGGTCACGCCAAGGCATCGACTTGTGCTGCTTTGTCTTACTCCATACCTACAAGGCCATCAAAAACCAAGCAGAGTGGCTTCACGTGGCCTTGTAGAAATGGCTAAGCGCTCTGCGGCCACTGGAATGTCACAAAAAGTGCAGTTCCGGCAGCGCACAGGGCTTGTAAATAAGCCTTTCACTCTCCTTCTACACTCTTCATGGTACTTAATTTACCCCTACCTCCCACTCATCAGTTGCTGCAAGGATGGGGACAAAGCATGAACAAATGATAAATTGTTTATTGGGCACACCAATTTATTTTTTATACCAAATTTCATGAATGATATCTTTATTAGGCTAATCGGTATGTCTGAATTTTAGGTTTCAAGACAGCGAGGTGTTTTTCAGGCAGTGTAGTTCACTTGAATCAGTTGCTTCCTTCATAGGGAAAAGAAGTCTGTTAGAATTTTATAAATTGTGAAAAAATGCAAACTTACGAGGGTTTAGAATGGTATTTTCTGAGATGCCATTTAGAGAAATAAACTGCAGAGAGGCGGGACATCAACCTGTTGTTGACAACATTGAGTTATTATTTCCAAGCCCTTCTTTTAAGAGGATGAGAACTGACAAACAAAATGGTAGCATCCTTGCTAATTTGTTGACTTTAAAAACAACCTGAAGTTTATTCTGTTCAATATGCAGTGCACCCTACTTTAGAAACATGCATCAGATTCAGTAAGTTCAGGTTAATGAATTACACCCACCCACCCTCTATCCAATTAATACTTTCAGTAGTAAAATAAATAACCTGTCACTGCTTGTTTGTTAGTTCTTAAAATAAGTTATGTAGGACGCTTCCAGCAGTAATGGACATGAAAGCCTTTGCATATTTTTGCAAAGCCATCAGTTCTTAGAAAACACGACTTAATTGAAGAGATTTCATTGATTTGCTGTCTGTATGATTTTTAGCACTAGTATATCTCTTACTATCCACAGGCACTTATTTCTCACTGAGAGAATGATTAGGAATGGCATTTGCTACTAGGCTTCACTAAACATTGGTGACAAAAGGAAAGATATACACATAGTACAGTGATATTTTTCACATCCAGGGGCCGTATTACAGAAGGTGCCCAGAGGGCGCAACGGGGCGTTTACGCCCGCTTTTCGCGCACCCGGGGCACCTTGGTATTATAGAAGGGGGCGCAGACGCTTGTGCGTCCTCCTCTATAACACCGATAGCGCTGGCGCACTTAATGCGCCAGCGCTACCTTCAGAGGGTGTTCCCTCACTTGCATAGGGGCGTGCCCTATGCAAATGAGGGAATTCCTTTGACTCTATGCCCGCGTCCTATTACAGAAGCGGGCGCAGAGTCAAAGAAGCCCTCAGGAGGCGCACTGACAGTGCGCCATTTAAAAGGTCAGTGCACCCCCTGAGAGCAGCCCTCTGCAGTGGGTAAAGGGGGTCCCATGGACTCCCCAGACATCCCCTTGCAGGCGGGTGCAGTCACCGACTGCACCCGACTGCAAGGGGATCTCCAATCCCCTCTGAAAGTGCAGGCCTGCACAGTGAAAACACGGAGCGGCTGCTCCGTGTTTTCACATGAATACGCTGCCCTTTGCCGCTGCCCTGGGGGCAGCGCATAGATCATATTAGGGCGCATTGGCATTGTTTGCACCAGGTGCACCTTTTGAAAGGTCCGCTGGGCGCAATCAATGCCAATGCGTAATACAGCCCCAGGTGTTTATAACTAGAAACCGTGGGGCAGATTTACAACTTCTGGCGCATCCCTGCAAATCAGCAGGGATGCGCCAGAATAGTTGCGACACGCAATACTCTCCTTGCGCCACCACGGAAGCGCCGCATTTACAATGCGGCGCACCGTGGCGCAAGGAAAGGCCGATGCGTGTCGCATCCTGTGGCGCAAGGGCGGCGCATTGCTGGAGTCGTGTCGCAAGCGCGACGCAACTCCAGCAATGCTCGTGGGCCGCCCATACCTAACGTGGTGCGCCACTCCTTACGCCTGCTTGAAGCAGGCGTAAGGATTCGTCGCAGCGGCGCCGGAAGAGTGACTCAGTGAAATCTTGTAGATTTCACTGCGGCACTTTTACGAGGCATTCCTTCGACGGAACGCCCACCCTGCGGAGGAACGCCCACATGAAACCTGACGCAGGTTTCATGTGGCGCAGGGCTTACAACGTGACGCATCTCCCTAGATGCGTCACGTTGTAAATAATGCGCAACGTGGCGCATGGTTTACGTCGCCGCTGCGTCACAAAAGTGACGCAACGGCGGCGCAAAAGTGGCGCAAGGGGCTTGTAAATCTGCCCCCTTATCCAGCCACTGCAATACAGAACTGTGTAGAGGATGTCAAAAGAGAAAAGCGAGAACCAACACTGACAAAAAATATGCTGGAGAGGCATGCGCCTACGTCTTTCCATTAAGACATCTTTTGGAACTTCGATTGCGTGTCGGAAATATTCTCTCTAAAAATATAACTGCATTTTATATACTTAATCATAACTGTGCCATTGAGCTTGAGTACTGGAAACAGGGCCAAATAATAGTCCAATATTTCAATAATCGAAGACATGGGACAATTATCATGATCTCATGGGGGCTGAGAGTGGGGCAGAGTGAATTCACACACAATATTTTCTTTAATTTTTAAAATGATACATCTTACATCACATTTTCCCAAATATACTGGTTAAAATCTGTAGGTTACACAAGGAGATATGGATACATATTCATGGAAATATTTAAAAATTTAGAGTTTTGGGTCAATATCCATGAGCTTTATTTCTCTGTTGCAGCAAATCATTTATGTGCCCATGAGAATGTAGTGAGAATTTGGGTTATTGGTTGAGGGGGTGGGACCCTTCGCAGGCAACAACTACAATGCTCATCAGTGTGAATCACAAAAAGTTACTAAATTAACCTCTGCATAACCTTCTGGTAGCTTGGTACAAAAGCAGTCAGGCTTAGCTTCCAGGTAACGTGTAAAGTATTTATGCAGCACTCAAACAGTAATAAACTGAGAACACAACACAAGAAAAATCCTAAGCCAATATAGAATATTAGAGTAATCTTTAATAAATAAAAATAAAAATAAAACTTGTGACAATGTCACAAATTCGAGCTGACTGAAATAGACCGTGGGACCAAGATCGGACCGCTGGACAGTGTACCTGGTTGCACTTGGGCTAAGATCAGAGGTTCTGCTTCAGATTGCATAGAGTTCCATCGGTTCCAATGAGGCTGCTTATCAGGAGGTGTCAGATGGTGCGTTGCGTTGTATAACTCTGCTTCGGTTCCGATGAGGCCACGGATCAGGAGCTGCAAGGTGCTGTGATGGGAAGACCTGCATTGAGATGTGTCGCTCTCCATTGGTTCCACTGATGACACCATCAGGATCTGAGAAGTGCTGAGATTCAAGGTCCTGCATCCAGATGCATTGCATCAGTTCTGAGGAAACCACATGTGGACCAGGAGGAGTACACTCTGATGCCAGCCAAGGGTCCAGGACCTGGGGGGTACTTCTTGGGGATCAGGACTCTCTCCAGCAGAAGCCAGCAGCAGGGCATAGTCAGGTCCAGTTGAGTCTGGGAAGCTAGGCAGCAAATGCAGGAGAGGTCTCTGGAGCTTGTGATATCCCTGTAACTCACATAGGAGGCCAGCCAGCTAGCCCTTGGAGTCACTTTGGTGGTTCTAGCTTCAAGGAGCAGATCCATTCTTCCTTCCCCCGACAGTAGGGCAGCAGGACAGTCCTTCTTGCAACACTGCGTTCCTTCCAGCAGCAGGTAGCAAAGCAGTCCTTCTTCTGAGTCTTCCACAGGTCCAGAAGTGATCTGATGAGTGGTTCAAGAGGTCCAATATTTATATCTGGTGCAAGCTTTTGAAGTGGAGAGAAACACCTATAACACCCCAACATCTGTTTCTGGAAACTTCCTTCCTTCCCCTTTCCAGGCTATGAGAAGTCTCTTTTTGTGTGTGCTGGGGCAGCCCCTTGAAATGTAATAGAGCAGGAAACAGCTCCACCCTCAAACATTCTGGCAGAATGGCCCAATCTGCCAACACCTAGTTCTCCTTTGTCTCACTGTCTGGGGGGGGGATACATAAAGACCATTTGTCAGCTTCCCTTAGGCATGTGGATGCAGGCAGGAGGCACCACATGGTTAGGACAAGAAAATGACAATTTTCTAAAAGTGGCACTTTCAGAATTGTTACTTAAAATCCAGCTTTACCATTAAAGAGGGTTTTAAATTACAATTAATTTGAGTGTAAACATTTTCCTATCTCCTCTCGATCTTAAGTTTTAACTTATTTAGTGCAATAAAGTAACCCATTGTTATCCCATGGGAGAGATTGCCCTTGCAAAAATCAAAACCGACTTTAGGAGTTTTTCATTACCAGGACATGTAAAACCTAAACCCACATGTCCTACTTTTGAACCACAATGCACCCTCCCTATGAGTTTTTAGGGCCTACCCTAGGGGTGACTTATATGTATTAAAAGTGAAGGTTTGGGCCTGGCAAAAAGGTTTATTTTGACAGTTCGAAATGGCAGTTTAAACACAGACTGCAGTGGCAGGCCTGAGACATGTTTTAAAAGGCTAATGTAGTGGGTGACCCAACAGTAGCATTTGACTTACAAGCTCTGGGTACACTTCACATCACTTTTCTAGGGACTTACAAGTGAATTAAATGCATAATTTGGGCAGTGGCGGCTGGTACAGGTAAACGCGGTTAGGCGGTGGGGCGGGCGGGGCGAGGTGGGGTGGTAGTGGGGGTAGTCGACAGATGGAATAGGTATAATTAAATAAATAAATAATACATATTCCATCATCTGTCGGCTTCCCCCCATGCCACGCCCTGCCTCGCCCCACCGCACATACCTGTGCCGGCCACCGCTGCATTTGGGTGTAAGACGATTTTACCATGTTTAAAGGAGAGAGCACAAGCACTTGTAGCACTGGCCAGTCATGGTAAAGTGCACAGAGTCCTAAAGCCAACAAGAGCAAATTCAGCAAAACAGGAGGGGTGAAGACAAAATGTCTAGGGACTATCTCCCAGGGGTGTCAGGTCTAACAGGTGTGGTTCACTGACTACCCAGCATATCAGGGGCTTTCATGGCCAGTCCATTTTTGGTGAAAATGAGTTAGTCACAAAAACCGACCAGACAGTTATCTAAACTGCACTCTCAATATGAAGATTGGGATATAGAACTAAGGAAGCCGGCCTCTCTACACAAAATGCCATACTGAAGAAAAGCTTGAACATCATGCATTTTACCATGGTAGTACATATGAAGTAATGAATCGAGTAACATGAACCAATTACCTCATGCCTTATAGTAACCCATCAAATTAGTATTACAGACTAACCGAACTTTTCCTTTCTTTTTAAAATAAGACTTTATCACGGCAACACCAACAGGTGATTTCCAAAATATAACACAATCACATTTGAAGCCAAGTATGAAAAAATGAACAAACAAAGGTTTTCTATTGTGTGCTTAAGACCTGTATATGGGCACCCCTCTTTGGAGACATATGGTTGATCACAACTGAATTACATTTTATATTTCTTCCAGGTCAAAAGTATTACCTTCGGCTATTGCCACTACTCTGGATGTTGAAACTCTATTATGGACAAAGAAGGAAGATGTAGCTGAAAAGGGCTCATAAAGGTAGATTTGACTTTTAACTGGACATGCTACAGTCTCGAACTTGATGGTAAAATTCTCTAAGCTGGAACAACGTGAAAATAATGATGAAAATATAGCTTCTTTTTAGTAGACTTTACACCTTTTCAAAATGGTCTTTAGCTGTAATTAGCAAGAAAGGACTTTACTCCACGTTTGATAATTAAAACAGATTCTTCAACCTTGCTCCAGAAAAGATGCATTTCTAGAAGCAAGTTCAATTTGAGGTGCCAGTGGGAAATGCCTTTCCCTCCCTCTGGCGTCCATATTTGCTGTATCTACAGCTACAAAAATCATTTGTGCACATATAATTGAGTTACCAAACTACAAAAGTAAGATGGTGCAATGTTTAAGGAGAACATGTGTAACTGAGGCCTGCTCAGAAGGCGTCAGCCTCTCCATACGGCAAAGTAACAGATGTTGGGAACAAGTAAATGGGACAAAAACACAAAAAGATGAATTTCCTATGTGGTCTTCCACCAAAGTAAGGACAGATTAAAGCTGACCATCCTTCTGCAAGATTCCTCTGCATAGAAGGAAGAATCTAGACAAGCCATCTGCACTGGGGGGATCTATAGAAAGTCGATATAGCTGCAGGGAGATCCCATCTCTTTTATTGAGTCAAAATACAGCTACAAATACATATTGAGAGGCATGTTGATAATTACAACTCCCACTCCAGAATAATCAAAATGAGTTGGTATATCAAGATCATTCAAAAAATGATTTAGAAAAACAAATCTTGAGATTTACACAAGAATATAATAAAAACTAAGAACGTATGTACACATGTTACAGTCAAATGAAGAGCATGGATCCGGATCCCCTCCCGCTGATGGCACTGATTGGCACATCACTCTCTCGAACAGGGCCGGTTCTATGATTTGCGGGGCCCTTGGCCAAAAGGGAATGTGCGAGGCCCCTCTAATTTACTTAAGTGACCCCTTGCAAGGAAACCATTCAGAGACACTGCGGGAGGCCCATTGTACAGGATTTTAGCGCCCCCACACTTTTAACTTTCCGCCCAAAAGCAATTCTCACACCTTCAGCCCAATAGGTGTGAGAATTGCTTGTGGGCTGAGAGAGAACACTGTGGGGCGCTAAAATCCTGTACAATGGGCCTCCCGCAGTGTCTCTGAATGGTCTCCTTGCAATTGGGACAAGAGGAAGCGTCTCCCTCCCCTAGGCCTCCAGACACCATCCCTGAGAGGCCCAGGGAGGGGACCCCTCCAATGGACCCTAATTGCAAGGAGACAGGTAAACAACAGGGCACACAATCGGTGCGGGGCCCCATGCTGGTAGGCTGAGTGCGAGGCCCTGGGCAGCTGCCCACGCTGCCCATGCCTAGCTCCGGCCCTGCTCTCAAACACAAGATAAGTCATCTCTGCTACTGCCTGCACAATCCGGGCTTGGGAGGGTCTGTCTAAGAAAGCTTATCTACTCCCCCAAAACTAACACAATGCCACCAGTAACATATGACCTGGGGCCTAGTCTCATGTGTGCAAGATTCAATTGATGCATTGGGGTGACGTATTCAAGAATGGTACCTTCATCTCACCTAAAGAGATAAAGGGAGGGATACTTCTGTCCCACTTTACTGGACACATTCCACTATTATCGACTCAGCAGTGCGAGTCGGCTAGCCTGACCCTGGCTTCCGTTCAGAACCTAAGCCTAACGTAGCACCAGATAAACTACCTTAACGTCACTTATGTGAAGCACCTGATATCTATATTTTACCATGCAGCACAGGAGAAGCTCCCAGTGACAGAGTTTTCAGCCAGGTTTAAATGGAAGGGCATGGGGATGGACATTTCTTCCACTGCCTGCAAGTTTTGCTGTGCCCAACGGGCATGATATTCTCAAGCAATAGGGTGTGAATTATTCATTAAAATTCTTCCATCGTGCATGCCACACCCCAAAGCACTATGTTGCTTTGGCTACCTGGAGGATTTTTGCTGCCTGAGGTCAGTGGCGCAGCTAGACTAGTTGCTGTCCGTGGTGATTCCTGTGGCGGCTGCCCCGCGGCCATATGTAAGAGCAAGGTGGGAGGGTGCTGGCGATACCTCCATCGGCTGCCCCGCAGCTGTGTGTAAGAGTGAGGGGAGTTGGCGATGCCACAGGTAAGAGCGGGGGGAGGGAGGCCGCGACCCCCCAAATTCGTGCCACCCCCCCTTGCTATCCACTGCCTGAGGTGCAGGAAACCGGAGGCTGACTTCTTCCATTATCCTTGCCCTGTGATAACGTGTGAAACTATTGAAAACAAGTGTTTGCCACTATGACCCTTATGATTGAGTGCAACATTCTACTGGACCTCAGGGTAGCCTGTTTGTGGTGGGTGGTAAAAATCCCCACGGTCCACAAGAGTCTGCTCGCACTGGCATTATTACTAGCCAAGCACTTAATTGCTTGTTGTTAGAAATCAGGACCTGTTTGCTGTGTCACCCCACTTTGTGCCCCATTTGAGACCCCTGATTGCTGGATTTCTGACTTTGAGAATGTCCTGGACTCTACTGGGCAGGGCCAGTGCTATGTTGAAAAACCCACTGTTATGTTGAAAACACACACATGCATTAGGGTACACTATATATTAAGGTACACTTGTAATTGGCCTGACCTACCCTATAGGTCCCTAGTAGATAATAGGGCAGGAGGATTAAAACTACCTTTAAGTCCCATGTATATAATAGGGCATGGCAGTTTAGAGGCCAGCATCCCTTTTTACCCTTGCATGTGTGCACTGCTGAGCACCTGAGGTCATTTTAAAAGCAGCCCTGCTCAGCTGCACTGTTTTTAAATGTAAATGTGGCGAAATTCGACTTTGGTGGTAGGGGCACTTAAAAAAGTGATAATCAACATTATTTTTACATATTAGGTACCCCCTGGGTCTCCCCTAGGTGCCCGGGGGGGGGGGGGGCATGTAACTTTAAGCAAGGTCCTTATAAAGATTTTTTTATATGCCCCCGGGATAGGGAAATTGCACATTTCACTTCCTCCATTGAAGTAGAATGCCTCCCAAAATCGACTTTGGTGCTATGAGCACTGTGGAGTGAGGATCAACACTATTTTTTTGCATATTCAGGACCCCCAAGGTCTCCCCTAGGTGGCCCAGGGATGGGGGGGTCATGTAACTATATGCAGTGCCCTTATAAAAGATGTTTTATGTTCCTTGGTGATGGAGACATTGCACGTTTAATTTTCCCCATTGTAGATGTCTAGCCACATAGGATACCATTGCAATAGTTTATGAATGCATAAATATTGCTAGGAATGGAATAAATGTCATTTAAAGACTTAGGAGAATGGTATTGATACATCCAACAATATGCCATTGTTGAATTTATCCTAAATTGTACAGAAAATCAGTTATGAGACGTTCTTGTCTGCAAGCAAAAATTCAGCCTTCCTGCAGTCTTCCCTGATTGGTCAGAGTTAACAGGATTAGCCAGGCTGCTTTGATGAAGTGATAAGTCACTCACCAGGGGATAGGCTATCTTCTGGAGAGGAATCTGCTACACAGGAATGCCAGAGCAGGGGGGAGGGGGTCGCAAAACATGAAGCTTCAAAGGAGGAACAGAACAGGCAGGAAATCCAGGTCTGCCTACCCCCATCCCCTCTGCCCAGCAAGATAGCAGGCATAAGGAAGGAATCTGCAAATGTTAGGGGGAGGAGAGCTATGGAAATGAGCCACACTGGATATAGGTTCAGCTAGTTCTTGCTCCTCTGCTGAGATTTCAGCCATCATGAATTTTGGAGGAATGGTGCTTTCTGGGACAAGAATATGCCACACTTTGGAGAAAGTTGTCATGCTCTGGAGTGTTGCCTTGCACACTGAATAAATATGTGGGAGGTGCAGCACCTCTCAGATCTGCTACTTGAAACTAAGAGAAGAAGAAGGATTGCAATGCTGAAAACTTGATATTCACCACCAGGCCCGCATTCTGACTGACTGTGCCTGCTGCACTATCTGGAAATACAGCCCTGTAGATGTACCTTACTTCTAAAGGAATAAAGAGTAGACTCCCTGCAAGCTACTGGTTAACAGAGCTCACCTGTCTCATGATCACCAAGAGTCCCCTGCTTGGATTGTGCCCAGTGTACTTTCAAGGGTTTTGTCTTGGTGCATTGTGGTCCCAACATTTCAAGGACCCTCTTGGAGCTTCCAGACCCTTAGATTGAGCTTAGGACCCTTTGGACCCCAAAGAGGAACTTCAGGAAGAAGTTCCAGAAGTTTGGAGCAACTTTGGAAAAAGTTCCTTAAGGTGACTGACTCAACCGCGAGGTCCAAGTCAGCCACATTCAACTGCGACCCAGCCTGGATTTCAGGTTTGTACCACTGAGAGCTCCGGAGGTCCAACTTCCAGAGTTGGACCGGGAGATCCCCGAAAGTCAAGCTGGCGAACCCTCACCAAATCCGAACTGGTGAAGAGCAGCGAGGGCCTCGGAAGAAAATGCAGTGAAGGTAACATTTTGACGGGGGCTTCTTGCGTAGTGTATTCGAGCAGGGATCCATCGCAGTGGGCCAGAAACTTTGGCTTTTTCCCGGTCAAGTGCAACCAGATGTCCCAGAGTGGTGCTATAGGTTTCTTAGTGCTAGAAAGGGTTGAATCGTTAAAAATGCATATCTCTATTTCCCTACATTGGATTTTTGTCATTTTGCAGTCATTTTAAAGATAAAGTGTCCAATTGCGACTTTGGTGCAACGGCGCAGGCTCAATGCTGGCTCCGCTGTGCCAAAGCCGTGCAAGGACCGCGAACAGTATTACGAGTTAAAAATGTGTAACTCGTAATACTGCCGGCGGTCCTTTGCCTTTTTCCATGGTTTTGCCTGGAAAACACGCACAGCAATGGGAACGGAAAAAACGTTACAACACAGCATGGACGGTGACGTCCATGCCATGCTGAAACTTTGTTGGAATACATGTTGTGCCCCCTGAATGCATCCCCATGGGGGGGGCATGGGTTCTTGCACCGCCAGCCATTTTATGGCGGGGCTCCGCCATGAAAAGGCTGGCGGTGAAAGAACTTGCAATATGCTGAGCGGGACTGCGCCAGTCCCTGCTCAGCATATTGTGTTGTGGCACAGCTTCACCACCACCAGGGAACAACTGTTGTCTGGTGCAGCTGGCGGTCCACCGCTGGTACGACTTTGGAAGTCGTAATTGGCATGACAGTGAAGCACCACTGCTGTGCCACTGCGAGTCTGGCAGTTGCAATTTTTACTGTGTGTTGTGTCTGAATTATTTATTGAATTGATGTTTTTAAATGCTTTTCATACCTGCCTCCTAAGTTAAGCCTGACTGCTCGCAGCCAAGCTACCGAGGGTTGAACATGGGAATAATTTATTGAGACCTATACTGGACCCGAGACTATGTTAGTGGCCTTATTGCCAGTTGTAAATGCATATTTACCACTAATAACCCACTTTCCAACACTAGTCAATAGGGCAGGGGAAGATGCCCAAATCTCAAACAATGGTTAGACTGTTTGATATTTTTTTAATGAGTAACTTGAGCTGTGGCCAGAACATCTGCCTCCTTTTTCTCTTCCTAGGGTTAAGGCCAAATCAGGAATTATTTATTGCCATTCGGACAACAATGCTGGAATGCCCCAGTGACATCTTGGAGTTCCTCTGTTTAACATACCATCCTCTGCAGAGCTCCTGTTCGTACCGAGCTGGCTGGTTTGGGCAACGGACATGTGCCCGTTAAAGTCTAGTTGCTGGTTAATACTATGCCTTTCGATTTTTTATACACTTTACGCATCAATGAAGATTGTTTTTAGAATTGGTCTGCAATACGTGTGTGACAAAAACTCTGCCTCGTGTTCGAAATAATGAACCTTTTTTGGTTGTGTTGGTTTTTTGAAATTATAAATAAATTAATATAAAATATGAAGGTATGTACAGATATAATGAAGACATTTAGGAGACCTTTGAATATATTTAAAATTTGTAGTTGGCTGTGCAATATATAGAGTATAATTGGTGATGCACTACATTTATACGAGGCCGTTTACTGCATTTCTATGTAGTGCACTAATCTATAACAAATAATAGTCAACTTATATCGATTTCAACAAATTACTACATATCAACAAATCGACAGAGATATATGTAGGTATTATTGAAGTGTTATTATCTAAAGTGACAGCTGCATTACAGTGCTTTTAACCGAATTGCTATAAGCTGAATCTTACTAAATTACAAACCATAATACAAACCTTTGAATGCTTAGAGACCCAATTTCTGAGCTCCGAGTCAAAGATTAGCTATGGTCAAAAAACAGAAAAACCCTGACATTCGCCAGCTATGATATGCACTGTACAATGTACACCATAAATCATGCTGCCCTCCATTGCTTAATTCACACTATGACAATTGCACAGCAACAATGGTAGTCTACCAAGAGCAAAACATGGCACATGGCATTTTATGTTGTGCATTGCACTTTGCATGTAGGATAGAGAAAACCTTTTGTGGCCATCCTTCTCAGGTAATTGATTGAACTCTGTGCACCGCCACGTTTAAAAGAGTACCACGATAAAATGACATAATGTATCATTATCTCTTCATACCCTCTGCCTCGGGCTTCGCAGTATATCTTCCAATGTTATATACACTCTTATGTTTCTCTATAAGTTTAGTGACCTTCCTGCAACTCCTGGATTAAATTATCCTTGACGTTCTTTTTGTAATGGCAGTGTACGCCTTTTAGTCCTCCAGTGTAAAGAGGGGGGGGGGGCTAAACACATTTGATAGTGCTTTTAATATGATTCACAGCTTCTAGTATTATCTGTATTTATGTGTAGTACTGCCCAGGAAGCTAAACTGGAAGCTAAAAGGCGAGACCCAGTTAGATCTGGCATCCTTGGCATTGTCTCCCCTGACTTTTTGCCTCTACCTCTTGTATTTTTGACTGTGTGCTGGATTTTGTTGTTGCTGGTATAGGTACTCTGGGCACTTTGCCACTTCTGATCAGTGCCAAAGTGCAAGTGCTCCCTGGTTATCCATGATTGGCATATGTGATTTACTGATAAGTCCCTAGTTGAGTGCACAGTGTGTGCACAGAGCCTGCAAATCAAATGCCGCTAGTGGGCCTAGATCACTGATTGTGCCACCCACACCAGTAGCCTTTCAAATGTGTCTCAGACCTGCCACTGCAGTATCTGCATGCCCAGTTTCTAACTGCCATGTCAACCTGGCAAGTGCCCCCACTTGCCAGGCCTTAACCTTCCCTTTACTTACATGTAAGTCACCCCTAAGGTAGGCCCAAGGTTCCCCCATGGGCAGTGCTCTGTGTATGTTAAAGGTAGGACATGTGCCGGTGTGTTTGACATGTTTTATAGTGAAATACTGTGTAATTCATTTTTCACTATTGCAAGGACTAGCTCTCCTATAAGCTATCATTGGAGCTACTTTATAACACTTTACAAATGTAGCTTTCAATTGGGAACAGCAGAGATTTGGAGTTTAGGCTCTCCGAACTCAGAATTTAATAACTTACCTTTTAGTAAAGGAGGGTTTTAAATTGCGTGTTTTAAAATGCCACTTTTAGAAAGTGCAAAACCAACAATTGATGGACAGAATGCAGAACAATGTCATACATTCACCCCAGTACAAAGATCTGGGCCTAAATCCATCGTTTTTTTGCTCACCATGCCATTCCAGTTTGGACCCAGCCATATGCAAATCAGTCTTGACCCTGCACCCAATGGGAACAGTCCAGCCCGAACTGCCAAGCCAGGTCCTCCCTGGACGGGAAACACGCATCCTAGGACCGGTTTCGGGCTTTCAGCCCTCATCAGCCAGGATAGCTTGACTCCAGTGGCATGGAGAGCACGGGACCCACGTCTGGGCATACCCGTCCCACTCGGGGTGACAAATGCAAAAACAACAATTGATGGACAGAATGCAGAACAATGTCATACAGTCACCCCAATACAAAGATCTGGGCCTAAATCCATTGTTTTTTTGCTCACCATGCCATTCCAGTTTGGACCCAGCCATATGCAAATCAGTCTTGACCCTGCGCCCAATGGGAACAGTCCAGCCCGAACTGCCAGGCAAGGTCCTCCCTGGACGCGAAACAAGCATCCTAGGACCGGTTTAGGGCTTTCAGCCCTCATCAGCCAGGATAGCTTGACTCCAGTGGCATGAAGAGCACGGGACCCACGTCTCGGCATATCCGTCCCACTCGGGGTGACAAATGCAAAAACAACAATTGGTGGACAGAATGCAGAACAATGTCATACATTCACCCCAGTACAAAGATCTGGGCCTAAATCCATCGTTTTTTGCTCACCATGCCATTCCAGTTTGGGCCCAGCCATATGCAAATCAGTCTTGACCCTGCACCCAATGGGAACAGTCCAGCCCGAACTGCCAGGCCAGGTCCTCCCTGGACGGGAAACAAGCATCCTAGGACCGGTTTCGGGCTTTCAGCCCTCATCAGCCAGGATAGCTTGACTCCAGTGGCATGGAGAGCACGGGACCCACGTCTGGGCATACCCGTCCCACTCGGGGTGACAAATGCAAAAACAACAATTGATGGACAGAATGCAGAACAATGTCATACATTCACCCCAGTACAAAGATCTGGGCATAAATCCATCGTTTTTTTGCTCACCATGCCATTCCAGTTTGGACCCAGCCATATGCAAATCAGTCTTGACCCTGCGCCCAATGGGAACAGTCCAGCCCGAACTGCCAGCCTGGCTGATGATGGCTGATTAGCCAGAAACCGGTCCCAGGATGCTTGTTTCCGGTCCAGGGGAGACATGGCTTGGCAGTTCGGGCTGGACTGTTCCCATGAGGCACAGGGTCAGACTGATTTGCATATGGCCATGTCTGAACTGGGGTGGTGGAGTGAGCTAAAGAATGATGATGGATTAAACCCAGATCAGTTGACTGGGGGTGAGTGTTTGATTTGCTCCAACGCTCCGTCCATCATTCCCTTTGGTATCACTTTTAGAAAGTGGGCATTTTCTTGTTTAATCATCCTGTGTGCCTCTGCCTGCTTGTGGATTCACCATCTGGTTATAGACTGACAGGGGCTGTTTGTGCATTCACTCCAGACACTCACACCACGGGAGCTGAGGTGTTCCCTGCATATGCTGATGAGCCATCCTGGGCTAGAGTGGTGGGAGGAGCTGCCACTAGCACCTGAATAGGCTGCGGCTGCCCTGCACAATGCTGTCTCCACCCCCTGTAATGTGGCTGGACCAGGGATGACAGAACTGGTTTTATTGTGCAGAGAGACTATCTGAACAAAGACTTCAAAGGGAAAAAAGGGGGATAAGTATTCAACCTAAAACCCCAGAACTTGAGATTACTTCTGGAATCAAGAGAAACCTCTGCTAAGGAGAAGAGCTGAAAAGCTGTGAGGAGGACACTGCCCCTTTGCTGTGTACTGTCTTTCTAGGTTGGCTTGCAGTTGCTGCTTCTGCCAAATAGTGTAGAAAGATTGGACTTTGGTGTGAAACCTGCTTGAAAAGAATCTCCAAGGGCTTGTGTGTGCTTGCTTCCTGTTCTAAAGTCTCAGGGACACAAAAACTTCACCTGCAGCCTTCTTGAACTGCACTGCTGGGAGTTCTGACCTGCTTGGGGGTGCCTATTCCAGTTCTGGACCCCTGGAGTTTGTTCCTGCTACAGAAAGCTGTGAAGAACCGAAGAAATCTACAAAATCGATGCTCCGCTCTTCTTGCGGCTGAATATTCTGACGCACCACCACTGTGTGGGAGAAATTCCCAAAGCACAGCCCCATGCGGCTGTAGAATTCGACACAGCGCCTGCCTGTGGCCTGAGAATCCACTGCACACTGACTCCAATGCAGGCCCCACTGTGTGGCTAAAAGAATCAACGCATCACCAGTCAGTGGCTACGGAAATCCACTCAGTACTCGTAGCAACTGGATTTTCTCACACATCGCACCTGTCTGACAATTTTTTCCGATGCAACACCTGCAGACCAGAATCGCCTGGGAAATCGACTCATCACCTCCCTCTACGTCCAGATTCACTACATCACTTCTCATGTGTGCAGCAGAACTGTCACATCGCCTCCCCAAGGACTCAGGAACTAACGCATCACTGACGCATCTGAAGCTTCCCTCCTCTGCGGCTGTTTTGCCTTGTGGATTTTGATGCATTTGAGGTACTTTGTGCAAAAATCACGCATCCATAGGTTTCTATGGACAGAATTCCTAGAAACCTTTTTAAAGTCATATTTTGAGTTGTGTTTGTTGAATTTTTGTCGTTTTGTTTGGTTCAGATAAAGATACTTTAATTTTCTAAATTGGTATGGTGTCAATTTTCAGGGTTTTCACTGTGTTACTGTGTGTGTTTTGTACAAATACTTTACACATTGCCTCTGAGATACACGTGTCTGCTCGTGCCAAGCTACCAAGGGGGTGAGCAGGGGTTATCTAAGTGTGTAACTCCCTTATCCTGACTAGAAGGAAGGGTCCCTAGTTAGACAAGGTGCATACCACTGCCAACTAGAGACCCCAATTTCTAACATACCCTAAATATGCAATTCTGCAAAAATGCTTCTCTCACCTTGAAATATATGGCAAGGGAAGGAATATTTTTCATAGAGACATTTATTGTGTTTCCTTTTGCATTTTCGTTGTATGCCTTTAATGAATTCAAAGCTTGATGAAACAAAGTGCAGCTTGCAATGTCAAGTAATGGAGCAGAAACATAATTAAGCAGTGAGGGGCATATTTACAAGCCCCTTGTGCCACTTTTGCGCCGCCGTTGCGTCACGCATGTGACGCAGCGGCGACGCAAACCATGCGCCGCGTTGTGCTATATTTACAACGTGACGCATCTAGGGAGATGCGTCACGTAGTAAACCCCTGCGCCACATGAAACCTGCGTCAGGTTTCATGTGGACGTACCGGCGCAGGGGGCGTTCCGGCGCAGGAACTCCTCGGAAGAGTGACGTAGTGAAATCTACAAGATTTCACGCAGTCACTTTTCGACGCTGGTGCGCCAAATCCTTACGCCTGCTTCAAGCAGGCGTAAGGATTGACGCACCATGTTAGGGATAGGGAAGGTTGGAACAGTGTTGGAGTTGCGTCGCGCTTGCGACACAACTTCAGCACTGCGCCAACCTTCCGCCGGCAGATGTGTCACGCATCTGCTTATCCTTGCGCCACGGTGCGCCGCATTGTAAATGCGGCGCATCGGACGTGGTGCAAGGGTAAACTTGCGTGACGCATTTTCCCTGGCGCATCCCTGCTGATATGCAGGGATGCGCCAGGGAACGTAAATATGCCCCTGAGTTTTCATTCAGCAAACTGAATTAAAATCGTTGTTGTTTCACTCAAAAATATATTTCTTTTTGCTCCTCACTTTCCTGATATATCTCGGTTCCGCAAAGAAAATAGTGTAAAGAAGTTGCTGAATAATTCAGACAAAACAAAGTTTAATTACTTGGTAATAATTTCAGATTTTACAGTCATAAATAAGTGACAATCGCACAGTCAGCTAACAAGTATTTCCTTTAATTATGGCTTTGTTCCCTTTCTTCAGGGCCTTCTCGTAGCTCAATTTAAATTAGATGAAACACTCACTAGATGGGATCATAAGATCTGTAACACTCTACATCTTTGTAATACACTTCGGGCCAGATTTATCAATCCTTTGCACAGGTGCAGTGTCACAAAAGTGATACAACCAGTACAAAGACGTCAATTTGGATTTCATTTCCAGCGAAAATTGAAAAGGTGGCCCTAAAGTAACGCTGAGTGGCTCTTTGTGCTATTTCACACTACTTTGTGTCAGGGGGCCATCGAATGGGAGGTACAAGGGCATTCCCATGCAACTAACTATGGTTTTTGATCAAAGCACTACTTCTAAAATGCTAGACAGGTCTTTGTGCCAAATCTGTATGCCTTTCTTGTAGCAGATGTAACTTTGGAGAAAAGTTTCTTTATTTCAAATTTTCCATCTTTGTATGTGCGATGTACTGTACAGCACACATACATGTTTGGAAAAGTTTTAAACTACATCTAATCATAGTGTTTTTAACTGAAGGTATATCCTTCCAGCTTAAAACCTATGCTAGAAATCACATATACCATTCAAGGGTTTGTGCATAGAGCAAGACTGCCTAATGTATGCCAGGCCACCGGGAGAGAGAAACAGCACCATATTTTAGCATATATGGTGCACCTCTCTCTCTTTGACACAACAAAGCGAAGCAACAATGGTTGCTGTACTGTGTTGCATTGAATGTGAGTAAATCTGGCCCTTCTTCTTTACAATATGAGGGTATTTGTTACCTTTACATAATCTCAATACCAAAGAGCAACATAGGGGCATATTAACAAGGGCTGGCGATAACATTATCGCCGCTTTAGCGTCCGTTTTCGGGCGAAAAGTGGCGATAATTTTATCGCAATATCATCAAGGACACACTAGCGCGTGTTTCCTTGACTTAGCGCCCGTTCCCAGCACGCCTAACTTCGCATCTCTAATGAGATGCACAGTGGGCGTCACTGGGTGTACCCCTGACAGACTACCTTGTTAAATATTGCGAAATGTACATCGCGATATTTACAAGGAGGCCCACGCATTTTTGAAGACGTTAGTTTTTGGCGAAAACCGCGGTTTTCGCCAAAAACTAACGTCTGCAAAAATGCAGACTTACCTATACCTAACAATGGGGGTGGATTATGCTGATACGACCACAGGGTCGTATCAGCACGGTTATTGCCGTTTTCCATGGAACAGCGCTGAAAAAACAGCGATGTTCCATGGAAAACACCGCTATCGCTGGAAAATTATCGCCATTGCGCTATGCTTTGTTGATACAGCGATAGCATGGCGATAATTGCCAGCGATAGCCGGCGATAAATAATTTCTTGCTAAGAGCGGCCAGCGATAATTATTGCTGCCGCTTGATAATATGCCCCATAGTTCCTTAGGAATCAGATAAAATAAGGGATAAATTAGGCAGTTTTGGAAAAGCTTTTGGTTTTACCATTGCAACAAGTCTAGCCTCAGGCTTGTGTTAGAAACAGACAACACTGCTATCGACAACGTTTATACGTTGATACTTGTTGCCTCGCAAATCTGCTACAATGAATCTTGTTTAAAGACATATCCACTTCTAATAATTGAGAAGTTGCAGTACATTTTTATTAATGCATGGCTAATGATAGGCATTTGACCTATCTTCTTTAGAATGGCTACCATTAATGTCCTTATTTTGCAAATGGCACCCTCGCTTAACATAACTTCTAGAAATTTCAAGGGATTAAACAGTTTTTCTCTTATGGAGGAAATTGTGTTCTGCTTTGTGAAATCAAAATAGTTAAAAGAGGGAAGTATATGTTAGAGATGCCCTTATGACCTCTAAATCCATTGTTTCCTATAAATACATTTGTTGAACTCCACCTAAGAGTGAACTGAATCGTCACTAGGGCCCTCATTAGGAGTGCTTCCCTTTATTCTGATGGGGCTGGTAACAGCTGATAACATCCCATCAGAATTATGAGATCTACAAGAACACCTCCAATATCTCAAATTTCACATGCCAATTCCAGCTGGTGACAGCACCCGACATTTCTGGGAGAAACTTCAGAACGAACAGACTAGAAAATGCTTAATGTGCATAAAATGTTTATTTATTTACCTTATCCTGGACTTGTTTTTCATAATGAATAATAGTTGCATGAATGTTTTCAACTAATTCTGCAAAATGTTTCTACTTGAACAAAGATCAATATTAACAAACAGTCGTGGCCAGTGCAGGTAAAAGCGGTGGGGCATCGGGGCGGGGCAGGGTGGGGAGAGAAGTCAACAGACAACAACAAGGGAAAATACAATTAAAAAAAAGAAACCCACTTACTTTGCGCTCGCCGCATCGCCGAGTTGGTGCTGCGGCGAGCGCAAGGTAAGTGGGTTTCTTTTTTAAAATTGTATTTTTCCTCGTCGTTGTCTGTCGACTCGTACTCCCTTACGGCCCCAGCTCCGCCCCATCGCTCTTACCTGCACCGGCCATGACTGTTAACAAATGATTGGAGATTTGTTATTTATGAGGAAATGAAGAAGTTCACATTTGAAGATGCAGCATTTCTAAAGGGGAATGAATGATGTGAAAGTCTTAGAGAGTTAGCATTGTATTTGATAGGAAGTGACATTGTATTTGATAAGAAGTGTTTCACTCGACATTGCTGTCTGTGGACTATTGTGTTCCTGTCAGAACATGGGGAGTGATCCTGTTCCCATGAGAGCATTGAAAGCTGGTTGACTGACTGAAGACGGAAGAAGCAACATGTTGCAAAAGCTTCAGACTGTGATGTCTATAGTAGTGTGTGTTCTTAGAGGAGGCAGAGACCCCTTCTTTCCACTTCATCCACATCTGTCCCTATTCCACGCTGCTTTGAGACTCTACTGAGTTTCTTGAACCTCTCCTTATGAGAAGTTCTGCTTTTATTGATTCTTGATTTATTGAACTGATTTTTGATGCTAAAGCTTTATGCTTTATGATTACTCCCTCACTCTCTTCATGGGTTCTGATTGACAACTTTTCTTTCTCCCATTCTTTGAATAGGCATTCTTTTCTTTATGGAAGTGCTTGATGCATTTTATTATGAATATTTGATTGACTAATATGGATTCTCTATTTTAGTTCATATTTGATGATCGATATTACATGAATAAACTTGTAACTTTTAATAAAGATGAATCACTAAACAATTGAAGTAATAAAACCCTTTAACTCATGTCAAACTCTTATTATTGACTGAAAATAGATTAGTGATTGTGATTATAATTTCATGTGATGTACAGCTCCTGATCTTCTATAAAACAACTGCAAAGATCCATTGTCTCAGTGACAGCGGGAATTAGCCCGGATGATGGTGAGCCAAGATTTACATTGAAACTGATTCCCGCTCCAGCAAAACTAGGTAGCAGAGGAACGGTTTACATTATGAGAAGAGGAGCTGTAAATAATTACCTCAAGTTAGTGTAATGCCCGAGTCCATTAGCTCAAAGCCCAGAATTTGAAGACTGGCAATGTGCGGTTTTGATGACGTTTGCTGTATTGCAGGTGTGACTTTCAATAGGGTTATGCTTTGTGAACTGTTTCATTGATATGTGTTTTACTCATGAGGTTTTGGACTGTGGGTGTTGCATGAATCTGTGATGTTTATGTGCTTATTTTGAGGAAGTTAAAAAGGTTATCAGACTCTGAAGTAGTCCAAGATCCCAGGATAGATAAATAAGAGTTGATTTACGGTTTTCTTGACTGCTAAAGATTTGACTTTTGAGATAGGGATCATAACAATGTTTTGTGAATCTACTAATACTGATTGGTGTTGGCAGAAACTATATTGCGCAAAAGGTGAAGCTACGTTGATTAGGGTGATTTCTTGCTGGTCAAGATTTCATTTCTGTGTGAGAAAAATCTTTCTGTGTGGAAAAGTCAGAGCGCATCTTAACCTAAATATTCAGATTGTTGAACTGCTTTTGGATTCTTTAGAGGAGCAGACAAAGATTGTTTATTTAAGTTCACTTAGAGTTGTAGTATTGTGCACAAGAAAAATTGTAAAAGAGGGTGAACAGCTGTGAGGAGTGGGAAAATACATCATAGGGTGCCGCGCTGAGATTGGTTGGTTGGCATACTGTTGCGCTGCTATTGGTTGATGATGACACAGAGTGCCACGCTGTTATAGGTCAAATTATTGCTAAACTGCCGCATTGAGATTTGGTAAGAAGTCTTCAAGTATTAAAGCTGTAACAGGATTGGAGAAAGAAATTTGACGTATATGGAATTGAAAAATCAAATATAATGAATTTAATTGCTCATCACTTAGGGGTCAATTCCGATGTCGTTCGGAAGGGCTCCGAATTGAATTCGGGTTTTCCGAATCCGATCCGGAGCCCTTGTTTCTGATGAATCGGACACAGTTCCGAACGCCACGTACGATGCCTGGGAACCAGTAGGGCTGTCCGAATCGGTTCCGAAAGGCATTTAGGCAGGTTGCGTCTTTCTGAGCCGAATCGTACAGCTCTATGGACTCGGTTTCCGAACGACAGCTGTTCCGAATTGGTTTCTCTGGAACGAATCGGCTGCTGGAATCTGTCTTTGGGGGCCGTAGCAGGCCCCCAATCACCCCGGGTCTTCCGAATCGGTCTCGTGGGGGTACACAAGGGACCCCCCTTTCTAACCATGCACAGTGTGGCAGGCACCATGGGGTGCCCGCCACAGGGTGCACGGTTTTCCCCAACCACCCCTTTATTCAATGGGAGCCTGTGTTCTCGTTCAGAACACAGGCCCAATTGAAGTCAATGGGAGCCTGACCGAATCATATCCGAAAGCATCCGAATGAATCGTACTCGTTCGGTCGGACTCCCGCGATCTGAGTCGGAAAGCATTCCGAAACCGATTTGGTCAGACTGCTTTCCGAACGAGATCGGAATCGGGCCCTTATTGTTGAATTGCAAAAATGAAATGGTTTAAAAGTTTTAAGATTTTTGTGAGAGGGGATTTCAGTACAGGATAGTGAAGAGTCAGGAAACTACATCAGCACATAATGTGACAATGAATATGGGGTGCATACATGTTTGTGGCTTCGTCAATGGTCACATAAAATGAGGGTCCTTTGAGTTTTCCAAGATATAGTATATTTGAATTGCGAATCATTGAAAGATTGAGAGAAAAGTTATATGAGATGAAGCCACCACATACACCCACACAGTGAGAAGCATTAAATGTTTGGGAGAAAACAGCACATGTTAAGGAGAGAGAGAAATACCAGAATAGAACTAAGAAAGCAGTGCACAGTTATGCAGATGCTCAATGAGATGAGAAACAACAGAGGTGGAGGAAAGCCAAAGTTGAGGGGACTAGACTGTATGCAGCCATTACTACTGAAAAGCCTGAGAAGTTAAAAAGAATAAAGCACAGGGAAATGTCGATGTAAAAGATAGAAAGAAATCAGATGCTGATAGTGCTTCAGGGGATGAAAGTTTGGATGCATTATTAACTGCAAGTCCACCACATCATGGGGCCCCTGTAACAAACACGACGGTGCTTTGACATCTAATGCAACAGTGGCTACAGACCTTTCTGACCCAAATGTGATTCAGATTGAAAGAGCATTACAGATGGTACAGCCTATTGTACAACCTTTTATAGCTAATGTTGCACCTGCCCGAGTTGAGAATGTTCCTATAGAAATACCTCCTGGTGTTACTGCTTCTATTGTAAATGTACCAGCAACTGTTGCGAGGGGTATAACAGCACAGCGATTAGAGATTTGCACAATGACGGCTCTGATTAATATTGCTCCAGATGCAGTAGTTCAAAGAATTGTTGGAGTAGCACCAGTGACAGGATTTATCCAGATGCCGCAGAATTCACAAATTGTTGTTTGGAAACCACCATTGATTGTTCAGTTGTTAAGAGGAGAGAGAAGGATTGTCTTTATGACACCAATAACTCAGGGTAAACCTAGCCTATTTGAGGATGGGATTTTTCCCCCATGGCCTGGAAACTACAGAGAATAAAAAGGCAGGAAATGCAGAAAATCAGGTTCTCACTACACAAGAGACAGAGGAGGTAAGAGTTTGAATGTCCCAAGATTAAAAAATAGAGCTAGAAGAAATAAACAGAGGAGATTTAGATCTTGAGCATGTAAATCAGTGCCAAGAAAAAGAGCTTCTATATTTGAGCAAAGAAATTACTAGATGTGCAGTGACTACTCATGATAAACTTGCTGATTTAGCCAGAAAACATGAAGTCAATCTTTCGAAACGTGTCCAATTGTAGAAACGTTTCGGGGGACAATTGGATGATGAAGCTATTGAGACAATACGTTCTTCAGGAATGCGATTACACATTACTTAATGAGTAAAATGCATTTGTAAATAGAGTGATTTTGAGAAATTACAGAGCAAATGGGCAGGAAGTAGTAAGCCACCGCCAGGTTCCCTAGATGAAAGCGAAGTCTCGATTTTTCTGTTGAGAGAAATGCCAGGTGGAGGATATGTTCATCTCCTTGGAGCAGAGGAAATCTTGCAGCATTTATGAATAATTTTCCAAAAGTAAGAGAGAAGCCTGTATAGTGGTATACGCAAGTTGACAGATTTGTTAAAATGTTGAAAGCACAGTGGACTGATCCGAATAATTTCTTTGATATTGTAGTGCCAAGTGATTTGTGGGCCAAGTGTAAAATTGTTGTACAATGGCCGCATGCAGAACCAACAAGAAATGCTGTACTAATGCACCATCTCCTGTGGTAATGAATAAATACAATGAGGTTATTCCATTTCTGAAAGGAAAAGTTCCTCCAAAAGATATTGACTGGGTAAAGATGAAAAGCACCTCACTAGAGCCAAAAGAGTCTGTGCATGATTACTATGAGCGATTACTTTACGTATTTCAACGACACAGTGGACAGGAACATCCTGACAAAAGTGATATGGTGTTAGACCAGAGATCAATATGCACATACATCAGAATGTAATTTTCTGGAAGACAAAACTGTTAGATGATGTTCTGAGGTATGCAAAATATTGTACTGGCGAACAAGAGAATGCAAAGAAAAAGCTCAAGAAGAATTTTATGCTTGCCCAAATGAGGTTTGCTCAGAAAGGTTTTCAAAATCAGTCATTTGCATGAAACCAGAGTGGGACACCAGGTGTTGGTTTTTTATGGTGTGCAAGATGGAATCAGTGTTTCACAGGGTAGAGGTAGAGGTGTTCCAAATGATCTGAATTCTGGTGTAGATGTTGCGAAGCTGAAGAAAATGACCCTTTGCTATTTCTGTAATAACATTAGGCATTGTAAGAGGGAGTGTAGACTGAATCCCGATAGAATGAGCAGAAATTGTCAAATGCAATTAGGAAATCAAGTGCAGAATCGATACGTTCAGAAAACACAAGTGCCTTTGCAGAGACAGGTTCCAATGATGCAGGTTCCACAAGCCCTGATGGTCTCATAGAATATGGGAAATCCTAGATTTAATGTGAGTCAGATACCCAAGGCAAATCCAAACCTATTTCAGAACCAGAATCAAAATCTATTTCAACAATACTCCATGTTGGAAAATAACAATTTAGCTTCCGACAATTCCCAATGACGTTGCCTGGGGAGGGGGGAAGATTGCATACTTGGCACAGTCTTGGAGGTAGACGAGAGTGGACCATTTGTAGGACAAGAAGTTAATGGCCACCAAGTGTCATTTTTGATCGACACTGGAGCTACCTGTTCCACTGTTAGAGCAGTGTATGTCCCAGAGCTACCCCTCAAAAGATCCTAGTTGTAGGAGTTACAAATAAACAGAGAACAAAATCAGATTCAGAAAAAGTTCTTGCAAAAGCAGGTTTGTTTGAGGATAACCATCAATTTGTTGTTTGTGATTCTAGTCCTGTTAATCTATTAGGGGTTGTTTGCCTGCTTGCCTTCAATTGTACTGAATTATTTATGTTGGCCTAAGGACTCTGAGCACTTTACAGCTGCCAACCAGTGCTAAAGTGCATGGGCTCTCTCCCCTAAATATGGTTTGACTGCCTCATCCATAATTGGCATACTTAATTTACCTGTAAGTTCCTAGTAGAGTGTACTAAATGTGCCCTGGGCCTCTAAATTAAGTGCTACTAGTGGGCCTGCAGACTCTGAATGTGCCACCCACACAAGTAGCACTTTAAACATGTCTCAGGTCTGCCACTGCAAAGCCTGTGTGCACAGTTTACACTGCCATGTTGACATGGCATTTAAAATCCCTTGCCAAGCCTTAAACTCCTCTTTCATTACATAAGAGTCGCCCCTAAGGTAGGCCATAGGTAGCTCATAGGGTAGGGTGCTGTGCAATCAAAAGGAAGGACATGCACTTTTAAGTTTTACATGTCCTGGTAGTGAAATACACCGAAATATGTTTTTCAATATTGCGATGCCTACACCTCTCATAGGTTAATATGGAGAATTCTTTATTACACTTTGGAGCTGTAATTTCTGATTGACAAAGAGTAGATCTGTCATGTTTCATATTATTGGAATGGTAATGATAAATCCTCTTTACTGGTAAAGGCAAATTTATCATTACCGGTTTAAAAATGCCACTTAGAGAAAGATGGCATTTTTCTGCGCTTAGCCTTGTGTACCTGCAGCCTGTCTCAAATATATGTCTGGAGTGGGTGACAGCTGGACTTTGTACATTCCCTCTAGACAGCCACACAAAAAGGAACCCTTGGTGTGTCTGAGTGGCCATCCACATCCTGATGGGTGATCCTGGGCAGGATGGGAGGGAGGAGCTGGCACACCTAAATAGGGCCTTGTCCTGTCCCCATACAAAGGACTGCATAATCCCCTGGAGGAAGTCAGGAGCCAGAGCTGGGACGGAGGACATCTGTGCACTTCAAATCCCTTTTTTGAAGTCACCCCCACTTCAAAGGCATCACTGGATACAAGAACTTGACTTCTGACCCTACCACATCAGTACACTACTGGTCCTGTGAAGCACTCTGCCAGGAGGAAGGACTCTGTGTTGCTACAAGGACTGCCACTCTGCTGGCCTGCGGCTCTGGAAGAACTGTTTTTCTGCTATGCTGTCCCGCTGTCTGCTACCCTCTACCCTGCTGAGGAAGGACTGGGCCCATCTCACTTAAACCCAGAGTGACTCAAAGGGAATGCTGGCTCTAAGTTTAAGGTACATCAAGGACTTCTCATCAACCTGCAACATCACCTGGACTTTTTCTTGCTGCAGGTTTTTCCCTTGGAAGTGGTGCCAACCCAGTCATGGGCCCTTGGAAATGGGTATAAAGTGCAGCAACTACAAGACCCCACGTATCAATGATGTTGCGCTGATCAGAACCGGTGCATCTCCCTTAATGCCAACGCATCACCGCTGCTGCATGGAGCTCAGACATCGCATCACTGACTAGTGCAGCACATCATCTCCAGTTTCCGATACAACTCCAACTTTGCGCCACTCGATGCCGAAGCAGTGCCTTCAACCCAGTGGTTCAACTACGATGCATTACCTCCTTGCTTCCTGCATCACAACTCCATTGACGACACATCTAAGGTACTTTGCAGAGGACCAAGGTTGGTCCCTGTATCTATTTATGAACCCCAATGTACCCCAATAAAGGCCTACGTAGTTGCACAAACTTTTATCTACATTTGTCCTACCATTGTTCTACATAATGGGTCTGGGGCTAACCTTTTACCTACTTATGTGCTGTATAACTGTTGTGTGGTTTTGTCCAAAAACTAGCCTCATTTATTATGCATGAGGATTCCCAGTATCATAGCAGGATTGCCATCTTCTGCATAATAACTCTGTATAAGGGTCACCACTATCGTCATCCTTGGCCGACATGCCCAAAGTACCATGACACATCTAGGTAAAACCCCTGAGGGTACATTTCGGGTATATAAGCACCACATCTTCGCTGGGCAAACCAGAGGAGAAAGAAACTTCCATGCTGACATGAGACGCTGAAGTCCCTGCACGCAGACATTCCAGCACGAAGTGGTCTGACATCCCTCGCGGGGAGTCCAACTCAAGACCAAGATGGGATCTTTGCTCTCTCACATCAGGTAATGGGGTTGGCTCTTTCCTAGGGGGATTCTTGGCTATACACCTACACACATGCTAGGTACACTTAGGTACATCTACTTAGAGTTAGCATCATAGGAGAATGCATTATTACTGTCATGTATTTATATGTCTGGATATATTCACTGTTTTAGCACTATGGTAGAATTCTACTTTTTATTTACTCTATTGGTGCTTGTCATCATCTATATCTGTTTCTGTCTCATGGTTGTTGCAGCACACATATTTTATACTAGAATGACGCGGGTTCAATAAATACTTTTTGAAAACGTCCCCACAGTTTATTCTGTGTATCTCTCTGAGACAAAGTGAGCACAAGTGACTGAGCAAAAAATACTGCACTGTTTCCACGATCCCTGAGGGGTTAGGGTTGTCATGTTCGATAGTTGCCATGAAACTATTTCACTCCTTGGTAAGAGGGGCTCATAGTGGCACTGTGAGCTAACTGGTCTACAGGCGAACAACTCCTGTGGGGGTGTCTGGAATCAGTCTGGATACCAATCCCTTAGTTTATGTTGTCTAAATGCGCAGATCCTATATAGACTTATAGAAACTACTTCACATGGCGCCACCAATGTTGGTTTGGTTCTTATTTAACAGTCAAATTTGAGTAGTACAGTCGTGCTTTCCCAGATAACCCTACTCACATTTATTCAGAGACGTCTGGAGTGGAAAGGGAAAATCCGTTGCAGCCGAGTAGGTAGATCCTATATATTGGCTGTAGGTATATTCAAGCTTGAAGGATTATAGGGCCATATGTATCAAGCCCATTTCCCGTTCGCAAACGGGCCGATTCTCAGAATCGGCCCGTTTGCGAATGGGAACAAGCCTTTTGGGATGTATCATCCCAAAAGGCATTCGCAAAATAGAGAATCGCAAAAATTGCGATTCTCTATTTTGCGAATGCATTTAAGGAATCGCTAATTGCGATTCCTTAAATGAAATGTATGAAGCACCTAAGTTGTGCGATTATGGCTTAAGGAATCGCAAATTACCACCAACTACAGGTTGGTGGTAACTTGCGATTTCTTTGAGAAATGCATTTATTTGCATTTTTCAAAGTAGCATGTGGCGCACATACATGCCCTTAGGGCATGTATGTGCGCCACATGTGCATCCATGCTCATTTCAGGGGTGCAACAGGGTGTCCTTTGGACACCCTTGCAACCTTGAAATTGCATTCTCAATTTGCGATTCTCTAATTGCTAATCGCAAATTGAGAATGTCCTCCCATTCATTCCTATGGGCCTCTAGGCCCATAGGAATGAATGGGGAGGGTTTCTTAACTGCGATTCGCAATTTGCGAATCGCAATTAAGGAATATGTAGGATTCGCAATTTTTCTTGCGAATCCTACATACATCTCGTTTGCGATTCTCAAATAGCGATTCTTAGAAATTCGCTATTTGAGAATCGCAAACACAAACTTTGATACATATGGCCCATAGTTCCCTACATTGTGCAAAAACCTTTAGCTATATTTCCTTGAGAAACCTTTCGAAATGTCTGTCCAAGGTGAGGCTGTGGTAGCATTACAGGCAAATGCAGAGGGGGCGGAGAACAGGAAGGTGCAATAAACACTTCAGAAAATGTCAGAAATGCACTTACTTTAAAACTAGCAGATTTTGGAGTCTCAGCATTAGGTGGGACAGTTACATTCGTGATTGAGGCACACGAGGCATACAGGACAGAGGAGTTCTATTCTTGGGTCAAATTCCCACATGCAGATGCACCTACAAATACATTTCATTCTTAATTAGCGGATAAAATACCAGAGGAATACAATCCATACAAGGACATAGAAGTCCCGTTAACGTACCATAAACATATAAACTGGTGTAAAGGCGCCCTCCCACACACCACAGAAAAAGTGAGACTTGGTCTGCTCAGCAGAGGCAGAACGACTTGGCTGGTTCTAGCTTCTTACACACTGCATCCAAAAATGGACACATTGCCAGTAGAAGACTTACGTCCACTTCACAAAGAAACAATAAAACTTTACAGAAACCTGACACAGTTTGTTATGAGAACACTCACACTTCAACCTACAAGGGTTACTCCAGCAGGTCAACCACAAGGGACCGCAACTAAAATAACCCCACAAAGACTGAACACGATTATGGGAAGAATGCCCACTAAACGTGAGCAAATGCCACTCTGGATAGCACAGAAAATAGCACAGCTGGAGGCAGTGTTTCCACACACAGGCCAAACCAAAGGGGATGATGGACGGAGTGTTGAACATTGCAAGCACTCACCCCCAGTCAACTGATCTGGGTTTAATCCATCATCATTCTTTAGCTCACTCCACCACCCCAGTTCAGACATGGCCATATGCAAATCAGTCTGACCCTGTGCCTCATGGGAACAGTCCAGCCCGAACTGCCAAGCCATGTCTCCCCTGGACCGGAAACAAGCATCCTGGGACCGGTTTCTGGCTAATCAGCCGTCATCAGCCAGGCTGGCAGTTCGGGCTGGACTGTTCCCATTGGGCGCAGGGTCAAGACTGATTTGCATATGGCTGGGTCCAAACTGGAATGGCATGGTGAGCAAAAAAACGATGGATTTATGCCCAGATCTTTGTACTGGGGTGAATGTATGACATTGTTCTGCATTCTGTCCATCAATTGTTGTTTTTGCATTTGTCACCCCGAGTGGGACGGGTATGCCCAGACGTGGGTCCCGTGCTCTCCATGCCACTGGAGTCAAGCTATCCTGGCTGATGAGGGCTGAAAGACCGAAACCGGTCCTAGGATGCTTGTTTCCCGTCCAGGGAGGACCTGGCCTGGCAGTTCGGGCTGGACTGTTCCCATTGGGCGCAGGGTCAAGACTGATTTGCATATGGCTGGGCCCAAACTGGAATGGCATGGTGAGCAAAAAAACGATGGATTTAGGCCCAGATCTTTGTACTGGGGTGAATGTATGACATTTGTTAGAAATGGGGGTCTCTAGTTGGCAATGGCTGGCCACTGTCCAAGTAGGGACCCTTCTTCCTAAGTCAGAGTGAGAGGGCTACCCTCTTTAATACCCCTGCTCAACCCTGTGGTAACGTAGCACGAGCAGGTAGGCTTATCTCAGTGGCAGGGTGTGAAGCATTTATGATCATACACAGTAACACAGTGAGGAACACTACAAAGGGACACCACACAAGTAGTTATTATAAAAAATAAGTATCTTTATATAAAGGCAGATTTATCACAAGACCAATAACTGAAAAAGCCACAATACTGTCAAAAATAGGATAGCTGTTGAAGGGCTGTCAAAAATAGTTCAAAGGTTGCAAAAATAAGGTTCAAGTTCAAAGCAGTGGTCTCTGCGACCCTTTCTTTCACAAAGTACCTGGGTTTAGTAGCAAAACCAACAAAATGTCGCAAATAAGCTGTAGCGATGATTCTCGGCACGCGAGGCCGGCGATGCGTTGAAATCCTTGCCGCAAGGGAGGATGATGCGCCGATCTGCGGGATGCGTGCGGAGACGATGCGACAAACTTCTGCACGCTGGACCGCCGATGCGATGACTTTCTTGCCGCGTGGGAGAAGTCGATGCGGTGATCCTGTTGCGCTGTGCGATCGTGTTGCGATGCGAAGACAAGACGCTCCGCGAGGGAGTGACGAAATTCGGTGCGATGCGATCAAAGTGGCGGACGCACGGCGTCTGCACTGCGATGTCTCGAAGCGATGATTTCTTTAAGGGTTGCGAGTGCGCGGCGACAGCAGCGCGATGATCTTTCCAGCGCGTCTCGGCTGCAGCGGCTCGCAAAGGGGCGTCAGCGATGGTTTCGTGTTGCGGGCCCTCGGCGGCAGTAGCGCAATGATTTTCCCAGCGCTCTCGACTGCAGCGGCCCGCAAAGATGCGTTAGCGTCGATCTCTCACCCTCTTTTCTCTGATGCAAACTAGAGGCCCTGGAACTCACAGGAGCCTCATCAGCAGATAGCAGTCCTCGCAGGGAGGAAGCAGGAGGTTGGTGGTGGAGTCTGATGTGCCTGAGACTCCAGCAGGAGGCTAGCTCTTTTCCTAGCCCTTGGGTAATTGCTGTAACAAAAATAAAAGTTCTCTCAAGAGTTCCTTTTCCTCTTCTTCAAGGTCCAGTGGTCACTGCTGCAGGCCAGTGCAAGAAACAACACACAGCACTGGGACAGTCACTTCCTGCAGATTCCTCCAGTGGCACGGACAGAGTTTCCTCTCCAGATCCAAAAGCAATACAAAATGTAGGGGCTTGAGCACAGATATTTATACCCCAAAAGCCTTTGATCCTTGAAGCTACCAGTCACTGAACCTAGCCAGAACCAGTTCTGCTCAGGCCTGGAGCACTTTGTTTACCAGGCTGCATCCTTCCTTTCAGAAAGAGGGGGTCTGCTAGCAGACACACAGTGGGAGGTGGAGCCAGCATTCACCTTGCCAGGCACAGCCCTATTCAGGTCAAGGAGCCACCCCTCCCCACACTCTAAATGCAGATCTCTCTATTCAACCCAGGTCTGACTCAGCCTGTCCTGTCCCTCTAAACCCAGACAGCCAATACACATAACGGCAGAGCACACTGGAAGGCTTAGGCAAGAAAATAACTACTTTCTAAAAGTGGTATTTTCAAACACAGAATATAAAAATAAACTTCACTAAAAGATGTATTTTAATATTCTGAGCTCAGGCATACTAAATTCGTTTTTCTACCATGTTCCTGGGGTCAGTTAGGACTATAGAATGTAATAGTCAAACTGCCCATTCTAGCCTATGAGGAACAGGTAGCCTTACAGTAGTGAAAAACGAAATGGGGCATAATTCACTACCAGGACATGCTACACACACCAAGGCATGTCCTGCCTTACACATACAAGGCACCCTACCATAGGGGTGACTTACAGGATGCCAAGGGAAGGTTCAGGGGCTGGGAAGTGAGTGCACTTCACAGCCAAGATGGCAGTTCTGGACTGCACACAGCCACTGCAGCGGCAGGTCTGAGACACACTTTACAAGCTGCTTCTGTGGGTGGCACACATCAGTGCTGCAGGCCCACCAGCAGCATTTGGTTTACCAGCCCTGGGCACACATAGGCCACACTACTAGGGACTAACAGGTAAACCAAATAAGCCAATCAGGGATATACCAATTCACATAGACATATTTACACAGGGAGCATTCGCGCTGTGACACTGAATGGCAGTGGCACAGCGCCCAGAGCATCTACCACCAGTAAAACAGAGGAGACAACAGCGAAAAATGGAAGGGAGACCCACGCCAATGGTGCCAGGTCTAACACACGTCCCCTCCAGCTGAAATGTGGGGAGAACTACCCATCCCCTTGGAAGTTCTCATCGCTAAGGCGGAAAAATCTGGACAGACCATCAGCATTGGCGTGTTCTGTACCAGGGCGGTGTTCCACCGTGAAGTCCATACCCTGTAGGGAAATGGACCACCTCAACAACTTGGGATTCTCACCCCTCATCTGCATCAGCCATCTGAGGGGCCTGTGGTCTGTCTGAACCCGGAAGTGAGTCCCAAACAGGTATGGTCTCAGCTTCTTCAGTGCCCAGACCACAGCAAATGCCTCACGCTCAATTGCACTCCACCTCTGTTCCCATGGAAGTAACCTCCTACTGATGAAGGCTACAGGTTGGTCTAGTCCCTCCTCATTTATCTGTGACAGAACGGCCCCCACCCCATGCTCTGAAGCGTCTGTCTGGACAACAAATTCCTTAGCAAAATTGGGCGCCTGGAGTACGGGTGCTGTACACATAGCAGTTTTGAGGGCATCAAAGGCTTTCTGACAGGTGTCAGTCCAGTTCACAATCTTTGGCCGCTTCTTGGAAGTCAGCTCAGTCAAGGGTGCAACAATGTTGCCATACCCCTTGACAAACCTCCTGTAATAACCCGTGAGTCCTAAGAAGGCCCTCACCTGGGTCTGGGTCCTTGGGGCTCCCAAGCCAGGATGGTTTCAATCTTGGGCTGCAGGGGCGCCACCTGGCCGCTCCCCACCTGGTGTCCCAAGTACACCACAGAACCCTGCCCAATCTGGCACTTACTGGCCTTGATTGTGAGGCCTGCTCTGCGCAGCGCCATCAACACTTCCCAGAGGTGGCGCAAGTGGTCCTCCCAGGAGGAACTAAACACTGCAATGTCATCCAGGTAGGCGGCACTGAAAGCCTCCAGCCCAACCAACACCTGGTTGACCAATCTCTGGAAGGTGGCAGGGGCATTCTTCATCCCAAAGGGCATCACACGGAACTGGTAGTGCCCATCTGGTGTGGAGAATGCTGACCTCTCCTTTGCCCCATCAGTTAAGGCGATCTGCCAGTACCCAGACGTCAGATCAAATGTGCTGAGGTACCGGGCATCCCCTAACCGGTCTATGAGCTCATCAGCTCTGGGGATGGGGTGCGCGTCGGTCTTGGTGACCGAATTGAGACATCGGTAGTCCACACAGAACCTAAGTTCAGGAGTGGCACCAGGCGTTGCAGCTTTTGGTACCAAGACCACGGGGCTGGACCAGGGGCTGCTAGAGGACTCAACCACCCCTAGGGCGAACATTTTGGAGACCTCCTCCTTAATGCAAGCCCTGACCCTGTCAGTTACCCTGTAAGCCTTGTGCTTGACAGGAGAACTGTTCCCGGTATCCACCTCATGGACGCACCAATCAGTGACACCAGGTACCAGGGAGAACAAATCAGAAAATTGCCCCAACAGGTGGTGACAATCTCTCTGCTGCTCAGGGGTCAGTGTGGTGGAGAGGATCACACCCTCCACTGACCCATCCTTCTCTTCTGCACACAGGAGGTCAGGGAGAGGCTCACTCTCCTCCTCAACCCCATCATCTGTGGCAAGAAGCATGCCCACTTCAGACCTCTCAAAGTGGGGCTTTAGGCGGTTCACATGCAGGACCCGCAAGGGGTTCCTGGGAGACTGAAAGTCCACCAAGTAGGTAACTGGACTTTTGCGCTCCACCACCTCAAAAGGACCGGTCCACTTATCTTGGAGTGCACAAGGCTCCACTGGGGCCAGTACCCAAACCTTCTGACCAGGTTGAAATTCGACCAGAGTGGCATTCTGGTCGTGCCAACGTTTCATTTCTTCCTGGCTGGCTTCCAGATTTGCCTCAGCAATCTTTCTGAAATGCCGAGTCTGGTTCCTGAAGGCCAACATGTAGCTAAATACATCTTGGGGAGGTTTCCTGGGAGATTGCTCCCAGCCTTCCTTGACCAGACTCAGAGGTCCTCTAACCGGGTGGCCATAGAGGAGTTCAAAGGGACTGAACCCTAAGGACTTCTGTGGCACCTCACGGTAGGCAAACAACAGGCATGGCAAGAGGACGTCCCACTTACGCCTCAGGGGCTCTTCTAGGCCCATGACCATGCCCTTCAAGGTCCGGTTGAACCTTTCAACCAGACCATTACCTTGGGGGTGGTAAGGAGTGGTGAACTTATATGTTACCCCACACTCCTTCCACAGAGACTTCATGTACTGGGAGATGAAGTTGGTCCCCCTGTCAGACACCACCTCTCTGGGGAATCCCACACGGGAGAAAATCCCCATCAGTGCACGTCCCACCACGGGGGCCGTCACTGTCCTGAGCGGGATGGCTTCAGGGTACCGGGTGGCATGGTCCACCAAGACCAGGATGAACCTGTTGCCCATGGCTGTCTTGGGGTCCAGAGGCCCACAATGTCAATGCCCACTCGCTGGAATGGGGTACTCACAACTGGAAATGGCTGGAGTGGGGCCTTGATCTTCCCCCCACTCTTCCCACTTGCCTGGCAAGTCTCACATGTCCTGCAATGAGTGTCTGAACTCTTGTGCATCTGGGGCCAATAAAAGTGGGCGGCCAGCCTCTCAAAGGTCTTGGTCTGCCCCAGATGTCCTGCCAATGGAATGTCATAAGCCAACCCCAGTAGGAAGGTTCTGAAGCACTCGGGTACCACCAGCACACAGGCTGACCCTGGCTCAGCAATCTTAGGCTCACTATACAGGAGACTGTTCTCCCAATAAATCAGATGTGAACCAGACATGTCACCTTCTGCCTGGGCTGCAGCCTGTCGCCGCATACCCTCAAGAGAGGGGCAAACTCTCTGCTGCTCACAAAATTCCTCCCTGGTGGGTCCCCCTTCCTGCTGCCAATGGGTCAGCTCAGGCAGGTCCCCCAGTTCGGTGATCTGCTCCCCGGTAGGCTCCAGGGCATCCCCTTCAGGGTCTGCTCCTTCCTGGGCCGTGGGAACCAAGGGGGCCGGCTTCCCGCGCCCCCTGCCCCTTCTCTCTAAGGCAGGGATCTGGGCCATACTCTCAGGCTCCAGATCCTTCTCAACACCCTCCTTGGCTGCCATGGACCGAGTGGTAGCACACGCCCACTCAGGCAGACCCAGCATCTCTAAGTGAGCCTTCCTCTCCACCGTAGCCCACGGGGAGTCCTCTAAATCATTGCCCAGCAGACAGTCTACAGGCATGGTGGGCCTCACAGCTACCTGAAGAGTTCCTGAGACCCCCCCCACTCAAAGGGAACCTGAGCCACCTCACATTGGCTCTCTGAGTTGTCTGCGGACACTACTGGGTAGAATGCATGGGGAACAACCTGCTCTTTGGACACCAACCGGGAGCTGACAGCAGTTACACTGGCCCCTGAGTCTCTTAGAGCCTCCACCCTATGGCCATTGATGGTCACCCACTGCCTGTATTTTTTAGTGTTAGCAGGCAGTGCAGGCTTGGGGACCATCTCAAAGTCCCCTAATGAGACAAGGGTCAACTCTACAGGATCCCACCCCTCTTGGGCACCCATCTCCTCCTCTCCCAGGGCTACACTAGCAATCTGGCGGGGTGGTGCACGGGGGGGTGCACTGGCCCCCCTTTGGGGGCACTGGGGATCAAAATATCTGTGGCCCACTTGACCACAGTAGTAACACGTGGGGGCCCCCTGGGAACAGGCCTACCTGTTGGGGGCCCTGACCTCCTTTCTTGGGGGGCTGGGACACCACTGCTTGGTTCCCTGGCGGATTACTTTGGGGCCCTCGGTGGAACTCCCTCTGTTGACCCTTGTCCCCCCACTCCTCTGCTGGGGACCCTGCCCACCTTTGGCGACGTCTCCCACTGGACCCTTGCGGACCCGGGTGCTCACCCAGCGGTCCGCCTCCTCAGCAAGCTTTCTAGGGTTAGTCAGCTTGCAATCAATTAGGTGCTGGCGTAGCTCAGGAAAACAATTACTAGATAAATGCTCCCATGCAATCAAATCATAAAACTGTGCAAAAGTTTCTACTTTGCTACCTTTTACCCAGCGTTCCATGGCTCTGCAAAAAAAAGACACATATTCAACCCACGTGGTACCCTCTAGCTTCTTACAGACCCAAACCTCTGCCTATACATCTCAGGGGTCAAACCATAGCGGGTCATCAACGCTTCCTTCATGTGGGCATAAACCATCCTACTTTCTGGGGGCAGGTCCAACAAGGTATCCCTCCCCTCACTCACAAAGCGTCCCCACAACCCCGCTCCCCAATCCTTCTCAGGGACCCGGTGGGACACCATGGCTAATTCATAAGCGGCAAACCATTGCCCAATATCTTCACTTTTGTGGAAATCTTTAATAACCTCCTTGGGTATATACACCCTACTCTCAGGGTGCACTACAGGTACGCTGCCACCAGAGGGGGATATTTCCATGCTCTTAGCTTTAATCTCCAACTCCCTCAATACTCTCTCATGCTCAAGCTTCATCCTCATAATCTCAATTTCTAACTTCTTGTTCTCTAGGTCCCGGTGACCATCCATTTTAAGCTTAGCCATCTCCATATTATGCCGCCTATCTCTCTCCTTGTCCTCCAGCTCTTCTGGGGACAGACCCTTAGCGGACACACTAGAGCCCGGGTTGGAAAGGGCTGGATCTCCTACTAAGTCTACTACATCGCCCTGCTGTTCTCCTACCTCCACAAGCTCTCCTATATCCTTAGGGGCATCCCTGGCTTCTAGCCAGGCCTTCAGCGCCTTGTAATACTCCTCCCTTCTAGTGAGACCTGTGATAGGGACTGTGAATTGCTTGCAAAAGTATTTGAGCTGCTTGGCATTGTAGGTTTCTATTTTCTCTTCTTCCCAGGAGAGATCCTCTGAGGCATTGGATCTGGGCTTGCCCATTGTAGAAATAACTGGCAATATCAATAAAGGACAGAAGAAAACTTCTCAAAAAATGTAAGCGGGTGAAAAATCACCAGCAATATCAATCACAATATAGGATCCTAAAAACTCTCAGAAATGTGCGCGGGTGAAAAATCACCGGCAATATCAATCACAATAGGGGATCAAAAAATTTTCAAAAAATGGGCGCAGGTGAAAAATCACCGGCAATATCAATCACAATATAGGATCCCAAAACTCTCAGAAATGTGCGCGGGTGAAAAATCACCGGCAATATCAATCACAATATAGGATCCCAAAAACTCTCAGAAAATGTGTGCGGGTGAAAAATCACCAGCAATATCAATTACAATATAGGATCCAAAAAAATTCTCAAAAATGTATGCGGTACGTTATGGTCTGCACTCACTAGTAGTGTACACTATAATTACTGTATGTGATCATAAATGCAAGTCCAGATCCTCACCGCTGACCACCAATGTTAGAAATGGGGGTCTCTAGTTGGCAATGGCTGGCCACTGTCCAAGTAGGGACCCTTCTTCCTAAGTCAGAGTGAGAGGGCTACCCTCTTTAATACCCCTGCTCAACCCTGTGGTAACGTAGCACGAGCAGGTAGGCTTATCTCAGAGGCAGGGTGTGAAGCATTTATGATCATACACAGTAACACAGTGAGGAACACTACAAAGGGACACCACACAAGTAGTTATTATAAAAAATAAGTATCTTTATATAAAGACAGATTTATCACAAGACCAATAACTGTAAAAGCCACAATACTGTCAAAAATAGGATAGCTGTTGAAGGGCTGTCAAAAATAGTTCAATGGTTGCAAAAATAAGGTTCAAGTTCAAAGCAGTGGTCTCTGCGACCCTTTCTTTCACAAAGTACCTGGGTTTAGTAGCAAAACCAACAAAATGTCGCAAATAAGCTGTAGCGATGATTCTCGGCACGCAAGGCCGGCGATGAGTTGAAATACTTGCCGCAAGGGAGGATGGTGCGCCGATCTGCGGGATGCGTGCGGAGACGATGCGACAAACTTCTGCACGCTGGACCGCCGATGCGATGACTTTCTTGCCGCGTGGGAGAAGTCGATGCGGTGATCCTGTTGCGCTGTGCGATCGTGTTGCGATGCGAAGACAAGACGCTCCACGAGGGAGCGACGAAATTCGGTGCGATGCGATCAAAGTGGCGGACGCACGGCGTCCGCACTGCGATGTCTCAAAGCGATGATTTCTTTAAGGGTTGCGAGTGCGCGGTGACAGCTGCGCGATGATCTTTCCAGCGCGTCTCGGCTGCAGCGGCTCGCAAAGGGGCGTCAGCGATGGTTTCGTGTTGCGGGCCCTCGGCGGCAGTAGCGCAATGATTTTCCCAGCGCTCTCGACTGCAGCGGCCCGCAAAGATGCGTTAGCGTCGATTTCTCACCCTCTTTTCTCTGATGCAAACTAGAGGCCCTGGAACTCACAGGAGCCTCATCAGCAGATAGCAGTCCTCGCAGGGAGGAAGCAGGAGGTTGGTGGTGGAGTCTGATGTGCCTGAGACTCCAGCAGGAGGCTAGCTCTTTTCCTAGCCCTTGGGTAATTGCTGTAACAAAAATAAAAGTTCTCTCAAGAGTTCCTTTTCCTCTTCTTCAAGGTCCAGTGGTCACTGCTGCAGGCCAGTGCAAGAAACAACACACAGCACTGGGACAGTCACTTCCTGCAGATTCCTCCAGTGGCACGGACAGAGTTTCCTCTCCAGATCCAAAAGCAATACAAAATGTAGGGGCTTGAGCACAGATATTTATACCCCAAAAGCCTTTGATCCTTGAAGCTACCAGTCACTGAACCTAGCCAGAACCAGTTCTGCTCAGGCCTGGAGCACTTTGTTTACCAGGCTGCATCCTTCCTTTCAGAAAGAGGGGTCTGCTAGCAGACATACAGTGGGAGGTGGAGCCAGCATTCACCTTGCCAGGCACAGCCCTATTCAGGTCAAGGAGCCACCCCTCCCCACACTCTAAATGCAGATCTCTCTATTCAACCCAGGTCTGACTCAGCCTGTCCTGTCCCTCTAAACCCAGACAGCAAATACACATAACGGCAGAGCACACTGGAAGGCTTAGGCAAGAAAATACCTACTTTCTAAAAGTGGTATTTTCAAACACAGAATATAAAAATAAACTTCACTAAAAGATGTATTTTAATATTCTGAGCTCAGGCATACTAAATTCGTTTTTCTACCATGTTCCTGGGGTCAGTTAGGACTATAGAATGTAATAGTCAAACTGCCCATTCTAGCCTATGAGGAACAGGTAGCCTTACAGTAGTGAAAAACGAAATGGGGCATAATTCACTACCAGGACATGCTACACACACCAAGGCATGTCCTGCCTTACACATACAAGGCACCCTACCATAGGGGTGACTTACAGGATGCCAAGGGAAGGTTCAGGGGCTGGGAAGTGAGTGCACTTCACAGCCAAGATGGCAGTTCTGGACTGCACACAGACACTGCAGCGGCAGGTCTGAGACACACTTTACAAGCTGCTTCTGTGTGTGGCACACATCAGTGCTGCAGGCCCACCAGCAGCATTTGGTTTACCAGCCCTGGGCACACATAGGCCACACTACTAGGGACTAACAGGTAAACCAAATAAGCCAATCAGGGATATACCAATTCACATAGACATATTTACACAGGGAGCATTCGCGCTGTGACACTGAATGGCAGTGGCACAGCGCCCAGAGCATCTAACACCAGTAAAACAGAGGAGACAACAGCGAAAAATGGAAGGGAGACCCACGCCAATGGTGCCAGGTCTAACAACATTGTTCTGCATTCTGTCCACCAATTGTTGTTTTTGCATTTGTCACCCCGAGTGGGACGGGTATGCCCAGACGTGGGTCCCGTGCTCTTCATGCCACTGGAGTCAAGCTATCCTGGATGATGAGGGCTGAAAGCCCGAAACCGGTCCTTGGATGCTTGTTTCCAGTCCAGGGAGGACCTGGCCTGGCAGTTCGGGCTGGACTGTTCCCATTGGGCGCGGGGTCAAGACTGATTTGCATATGGCTGGGTCCAAACTGGAATGGCATGGTGAGCAAAATAACGATGGATTTAGGCCCAGATCTTTGTACTGGGGTGAATGTGTGACATTGTTCTGCATTCTGTCCATCAATTGTAGTTTTTGCATTTGTCACCCCGAGTGGGACGGGTATGCCCAGACTTGGGTCCCGTGCTCTCCATGCCACTGGAGTCAAGCTATCCTGGCTGATGAGGGCTGAAAGCCCGAAACCGGTCCTAGGATGCTTGTTTCCAGTTCAGGGAGGACCTGGCCTGGCAGTTCGGGCTGGACTGTTCCCATTGGGTGCAGGGTCAAGACTGATTTGCATATGGCTGGGTCCAAAGTGGAATGGCATGGTGAGCAAAATAACGATGGATTTAGGCCCAGATCTTTGTACTGGGGTGAATGTGTGACATTGTTCTGCATTCTGTCCATCAATTGTTGTTTTTGCATTTGTCACCCCGAGTGGGACGGGTATGCCCAGACGTGGGTCCCGTGCTCTCCATGCCACTGGAGTCAAGCTATCCTGGCTGATGAGGGATGAAAGCCTGAAACCGGTCCTAGGATGCTTGTTTCCAGTCCAGGGGGGACCTGGCCTGGCAGTTCGGGCTGGACTGTTCCCATTGGGCGCAGGGTCAAGACTGATTTGCATATGGCTGGGTCCAAACTGCAATGGCATGGTGAGCAAAATAACAATGGATTTAGGCCCAGATCTTTGTACTGGGGTGAATGTGTGACATTGTTCTGCATTCTGTCCATCAATTGTTGTTTTTCAACACACAGGCCCACAAGAAAAACACAGAATACCAACAATCTGCTTGCCAATGGGGATAGTTCCCCAGATAGAGGATTGTACCACTTGGGGTACAGTTTTTGCTGCCATCTGTACCAGGAGTCATGGCACCCTTTTAATAGCAGTGATACCAGAAGTATTAAGATAAATACAGAATTAGTACGGGGCACAACCTGCCCTGAACTTAGGGATGAAATTGATAGGCAATTTTTCCCAGGTATCCAAAGTTATGCTAGCGAACATAAAAGGGGAGGCAGCAGCAATGGCTATACACCAACACCTGAGGGAATGCACTCCTGCACAACAGGAGAGAGAATTACCTAAAATCATCGAAGAACCTATACTTCATTGGGTAGAGATAATTTGGGAGCTAGACATATGAAACCACAATTAATGGGTAATCCTGACAAGAATAACCCCAAGCAAGTGCCCGATTGTTCTAAAAAGAATTGGGATAATAAACAACAAACAAATAGGCAGAATGAATCACAATCACAGGGTGGGTCTCTTCAACAGGAGCCCACTGACAGGTGAGAGGAACCATGATAACATTAAAAAACCTGACAGGTATCAGGATACTGATACATGTTCCTCTCGTTCATTTCAGGGTTCATAAAAAAACTCCGAGAGGAAAGGATGGTCAGAACACAGATTAGAAGAGCAAGTGAAACCAAGAGACACACATCGCACTTCAGACTACATTATCAAAAAAGAAGATAAACCAAAGAGTAAACCTCAATTTAAAAAGAAGAAAGTAGCTGGCCTTAAAATAATAAATGCCCAGGCAACTGAGGACTCAACTTCTGAACGGGGAATGGGCTCTGATGATACTAGACAGTGCAGCAGAAGTAACAATAGCTCGCCAGAACCTGATGGAATTTCTGGTAACAACAGCGGTGAATGAGCATATCACAGTGGATTCACCAGATACTAGGGCAAGTGTCCAAGATCAGTTATATGAAATAACACTCCATATGGATGGGGACATACCAAGGAAAGTGAAAGGTCTCTTTTGGGAGAACCTGACATATGGATATGACATCCTTTTGGCTGAAAAAGATTGGCCACCTGAGTTCGTTATGGATTGGCCAAAAGGAGAAACAGTAATTTTACTGGCTTTCTCCGACCTCGTTCCAGAATCACTAAAACATTCATACGCGCAGGAGTGGGCGGTAGCACTAGCTCCTGCATTATACCGCAATCATGTAGGATGGGATGTTGAGTCATCTCACCATGAAATCCCAGTTAAAACTACTCCAACTCCACAGAGACAGTACCCAATAAAACATGATGCAAAGAAACAGGTCAGGGAGATCCTAGATCACCTTGAATACCAAGGTGTAATCGAGAATTGCCTGTCTTCAATGAATAATCCTTTGTTTCCCGTAATGAAACCCGACAATTCATACTGTCTAGTTTTAGACTATAGGCATTTGAACACATGCACAAAATCATTTGCAGTACAAAATGCACACAGTGCCGCATTAATGAATAACATTGTGCGGAAGAAGTACAAAACAACACTAGATATCTGAAATGGATTCTTTTGCCAAAATATAGCACTTGAAAGCAGATATCTGATAGCATTTTCAGCCCTAGGCTTTCAGCGTCAATTCTGTAGACTGCCCCAATGGTATAACAATAGCCCGGGTTATTCTCAGCAAGAGTATCAGAGTTACTTCAGAATTTGGATGAGGAGGCATTGTCCTATGTAGATGATATTTATCTGACGGACGATGCATTATTGGATCATTTGACCAGGGTGAACAACATAATTTTGGGGTTCGCCTCTGAGGGCTACAAATTTAATTTAGAAAAATCAAAATTACCCACCTCAATATCCTATTTTTAGGATATGAGCTCTCAAGTGAAGGGAAAAGCCTAGCAGCTAACTTTTTGGAAAAGTGTGCGCTGCTCCAACTTCCAAAGACCCTGAAAAACTTACAATCCATTTTAGGATTCCTAAATTTTGGCAGAACATACATTTTAGATCACGCAGAAAAAGTAAAACCTTTCTACCATTTAATTAGACCTGATTTTTCAGTTCGACATTGGACACGGAACACCCAGAAATACTTTGTTCCCTACAAGCTGACATGATAGCTTTCAAACACTTCCACACATGTGTAAACACCACGAATTTGGTGATCTATGTAATCGTGGGTCAATCTGGGTACACTTACCTAACCTTCAATGAAGGCGAAACGGTACCCATAGCATACAAATACCATTTGTACACAAACGCTCAAATGCGTTTTGCATCAACAGAAAAAATACTGACAGCAGTACAGACTGCTGTAGTGAGAGAAAGAGCACTAGCTCAGGGGAAACTACAGTACCGACCTTGGAGGCTATTATTAAAGCAAGCATTCCAAACGCTAAAGCACTGTATCCGCAATGGATACAATGAGCTAATTCTCTCACTGCAACAGATGTAGACTACAAATTTGATTCTATATTAAAAACACAAGCATTTCTGCAGTACGAACAAGAATATCCTCTTCCAAATGAAATAATGCCTCTAGATCAGTATGAATATATTATTTACACTGATGGTTCTACACAACCTGCCGTAGGAAGTAAACAGCAATACAGTGCTGCATGCGCTATTGTAAAGGGACGTATGTGGGACAGTAAGTTCTGTCCTAGCAATACGCAGACGCAGTCTCTAGGAGATTGCACTACACAGCTGGCAGAACTAAAAGCCCTGATTCTGGTGCTAAAAAATAGGGATCGAGAATTCCCCACACTTATTGTGTGCGATTCATTTTATTGTGTCCAGTCTTACAATGAATATCTTCACTACTAGGGCCCGAATGGGTTTAAAGATTCAAAAGGTTGCACAGTAAAGCACAAATTACTTTGGGAACAAGTGGCAGAGCTGAAAAAGGGCTTTCAACGGGCTCACTTGATTCATACCCTGAGTCATCAACGTGTTGGCATGCACGTTGAAGGGAATTCATTGACTGATGAAGCCGCTAAGGCGACAGTGCAAACAGCTGCCGTTGCTGCAATCACTCGTTCCAGCACGAGGATAGACGGACCGATAACGGTAGCTGTCATCGCTTCGCATAAAAACAGCTCAGCCGTGCCAAAAGTTTTTCCACGCAAGTGCTCCTACAAGTTAGATGCACAAAACATTCCTTATACTCAAATTCCAGGAGTGGGGATAGAGTAATACCAAACATGTATTGCAGATTAGGGTTAAAACTATCTGCACATGAGGGTCTGTGTTCAGCACACTCAGATATTACTGCAACAGTTTCTTTACTGAAACAACATTATTGATGGCCAGGTCCTACCAAGCAGACCAAGGGCTTTGTCCTTAAGTGCGACATCTGTCAGCAGATGAAGGGTTCCACCGTAGCACGTCCACCACAAACACCACTACTGACATCAGACAGACCATTCACATGTGTCTATTTGGACCACTGCGATCCCTTACAATCTGATGGGGCTTACAAATACATCTTGGTTGCATTGGATTCATGCTCTGGATTCCTGTGGGTTTGGCCCCAGCGCTCGGCTGATGCACAAACTGTTATAAAGGATTTGCGAGTTTTTATAGGGACATATGCAATTGGCACATTACATTCTGACCGTGGCCCCACGTTCAGCTCTCGGGCTTACAAGGAAGCCATGGGAAGTTTGGGTGTTGCATTAAGGTGCTCCTCTCCGTATCATCCAGAGGGAAATTCAATTGTGGAGAGGAAAAACCGAGACTTAAAGCAATCCTTTACAGCAATGGTATTAGGCTTGGGTAGTAGTTGGGTCAATCACCTATACGGGGTCCAGAGGGCACTAAATAACATGCAAGAAGTTCCCTAGGAGGCCGAGACGAAAATGTGGGTACCTGACCTCGATTGTGGCAGCACAGTGGCGGATGAAAAAGCATTTGACATCAATGATCGTTCGGCTGTTTTACAGGACTTCAATGAATTCCGGGCACTACAGAGTAACGTCGAAGTAAAACGCACCGCCACTGGGGAAGTGAAAGCTGTTTTGGCAAGACCTGCCTGGGTCCCGAAGATCAGGGACCTAGCCAGAGAAAAGATTGTGGACAAAAAAGGATTTGTGCCATCTTACAGAGCGCCTGTACCTGTCCTGGCTGTCGAAGGAACAAGAACAGTACTTCTTCCGCCCCTTACCGGCAAAAAAGAAAAGAGATGTGTCTCCATTGGTCTGATCAAACCACACTATGTGGCTCATACTGAATAGCAGGCCGTGTGGGCTCCTGAATAGTCGTCGATCTCCTCTCGCTACCATACAGGAAGTTCATACAGAAAGACTGATCAAGTTTGAAGATTCGACTATACGAAGTAACAGAGTTGCCAACAATGGAATGGAACTCGTACCAGTTGAAATTGAACAACAACATAATACAAATGAAACACAGATCTCAATTCGACCTAATACCAGCATCTATGTGAATATGTCTCGCAACGAGTCATCTGTTAGTTCAACAAAACCTGCTGAGCTACCAAAGATAGATCAAACAGCGTCTGGCTACCTCATTGATTTTGACACCTTTTCTCTGGATCCTTGTGAACCTGAGTCACCACCAGCTTCTGTTCCTCTTAAAGAAAAAATATATGAACTCTACCTTTGGCTGAAAAAGACTTACTTTGTTTCTCCCTGGCTACAGCTCTGGATTGCAGTTAGTCTACTTTTCCTAGTCCTATCGATAGATGTAGTGACTGTCTTTTTCCTGCTCCTAAACGGACACTACCTCCCAGAACACTCCGAAGTACAACATGTGAACTTGGTCCTGAAACCACATACATCATCTCATTGTGAACGAAGAGACATGTTCTTTGTGATCATTACAGCAGTTCCGATTCCTGAAGGAATAGTATGAGATAGGGTTTCATATGATGTATTTGGTCCCACTGAACTTCTGAAAATACCACATGTATTTAAAATTTCTTTGAATGATATCATCACCTCCAGTACATTGTCTGGCAAGTGGGATTTTGAAACTGTGAATAGTATGCTGTCTGATTTAGAACAATCTGCTGCATTCTCTAAAAATGAATTGTATGATGAGACATCTGATTTTGATACTGTGTATTGTTACCAACATTATGGTCATCATTTCTTGCACAAAGCAAGTATCACATGTAATGTTTTTACTTACCATCAATGGGAACATTGCCCAACACCACCGAAAGGTAGTTCACAAACGTTTGCACAAACGTTTGCTTATTTTTCTGGAATTAAAACTTCAGACCCGACATCTTATATTGTTATTAGGTTGCACCTACACCTGCAAAGAAAAATATGCTCAGTAATACAAAACAGATATACTCTGTCTTTACAAGGTTTCGACTTTTGGAGGGACACCATAGACATAAAATCTGTCTGGGGACTAAAGATTGGCAAGTTCAGGGAACTGAGTCATTATTTAGAACATGTCTCATACCACAGCAAATTATCTTCCTGAACAACACAGTGCAACAGGCTTCCTATATTGGACTAACCAAGATCAAGGACTTGAACACACCTCGGATTCCCTCGCTTTCAGACTTTGAGGGATTGCAAAACTATACAAAACATAGTGAGGATACGCTAGATGACATTATGTTATGTTAGCAGGTATTTATAGAGCGCACGGCTACTCCAGGGAGTGTCCCGGCGCTATGAAAGACCACGTAACACAAGACAGAGTGCACAAACACAGAATCCAGCCCAATCTACTGTTGAAAAAGCCATGTTTTTAGTTTCCTCCTGAAGGTAAGGAGATCCTGCACCTGTCTGAGAGAGAGGGGCAGGCTATTCCAAAGGCATGAGGCCACCACTTGAAAAGATCTGCCCCCTAGCCGGGAGTGCAGGAACCTAGGGGTAGTGGTCTGAAACTGGACAGAAGACCTCAGGGTTCGTTGTGGTGTATAGTGCTGGAGCCTTTCCCCAAGATATGGGGCCCCTATCTTATGGAAGGCTTTAAAGACCAACACTAACGCTTTAAAATTAATCCTCTTCTGAACTGGAAGCCAGTGTAAGGAAGACAGAAGAGGGGTCGTACGTGATCTCGGCCCTGCCAGGAGAATGGCTCTGGCCGCCACATTCTGGATTACCTGTAGGCGGCCAAGTAAATAATCAGGAAGGCCTAAGTACAGGGCATTTACATAGTCCAGTCTTGATACCACCAAGGCCTGGACTACCGTCTTCCTGTGAGAGACTAGAAGCAGGAGGAGAAAGTTCCTTAGCATTCTCAGTAATCCAAAACAGGTCCCGGCCACTGATTGAATCTGAGCCTTCATAGAAAGAGAATCGTCCAATTTGACCCCAAGATTTTTCACGATGCTGACTGAAGTAGCAGGGGGGACATGTCCTGCGGCCACCATTGGTGCCATGCTGCACAGGGATGGTAGCTGAAGAAAATAATCTCCGACTTTTCAGAGTTGCACTTCAATTGATTTTGCCTGAGCCAGGAGAACACCTCTGACAGACAGGTGTTAATCGCATTGCCATTGAACTCGGCGCCCTTCTCACAAGTGAACAGCAATTGCGTGTCATCAGCATACAACACTATTTTAGCGCCGTATTTCTCGGCGAGGAGCACAAGAGGGGCCATATACAGGTTGAACAGCATTGGGCTGAGGATTGAGCCCTGTGGAACCCCGACATTCACTGGGGGGATGGAAGCCGAGAAAGGAGGGGACCAGATAATTTGCAGACGGTTGTTTAAGAAGGAGTTGAACCATCTAAGTACCGTGCCTCCAATACCTCCCTCCTGGAGTCTTCTTAATAGTCCGATGTGGGGCACGGTATCGAAGGCCGCAGAGAGGTCCAGCAGCACCAAAACCACGTTGCCCCCTTTGTCAAGTGTAGCTTTTATGGTTTCAGCTACTTCTAATAGGGCCGTTTCCGTGCTGAAATTTGCTCTGAAGCCTGACTGGCTCGGGTGCAGAAGATGGTTGGCCTCCACGTAATCTGTGGTAACTGTGTTAACATATCTCTCCAAAACCTTGGAGAAGAAGGGCAGTAGAGATATCGGCCTATAGTTACTGGTGACCAGAGGGTTTGCCGTGGGTTTTTTTAAGAGCGGGAGAATTTTAGCATTTTTCCAGCTTTTCGGCATTTGCCCCTCATGCAGAGCGGTGTTCAAGAATAAATTAACAGCTGGGTTAATCACCTCTGCAATGGATGCCAGTACTTTTGCTGGACAGGGATCAGAAGGTGAACCGGACTTGAGGGCCTTCATTAATACAAGGGATTTCTCCAATGTGATGGGAGCAAACTGCGTGAGGGAAAGACCGGTATTACGGCTGGCAGCAGAGGGCAGACCCGTGTCTACTTCTGATACTGATGACTGGGCTTCAAAAGAATCTTGAATGATTTTAATCTTGTCATGAAAGAAGCAGGCCATCTGGTTAGTCCAATCATTAGTAGGAACAAAAGGGCTACTAATAGCCCTAGGGGGTGAGAAATTTTTTACAATGTTGAAGAGTTCTCTGCTTTTATTCCTAGCCTGATCAATTTTAGTGGAAAAGAAAAGTTTCTTTCCATCATAAACTTTCCTATAGTGATCTTCCAAGGCCCGTTTATAAACGGATTTATCAATGGGTTTATAATTAATTCGCCACACTCTTTCAAGGCGTTTGCACGTGCTTTTGCTTTTCCTAAGGGCCTCAGTGAACCAAGGGGCTGAGGCTCTGTTGGTTTTAGCTGCCCGCGTGGTGGGAGGGGCCAGTTCTAAGGAGCGCAGTTGAAGCCAATTTTCTAAGGAGAGAACATCCCTCTCCAGGTTCCCACTATGGGGGATTGGGTGAAGACTAAGTGCGCTCTGCAAAGCTTCTGGGGTGATCAGATGAAAAGGCCTAAAACTGCTAGCACGGGATTTACCATGTGGTTGGGGGCTGCCCAGCTCCCTACGGACTCTAAAACTTAGCAAACAATGGTCCGACCAAGCTATACGGAGGGGCGCATCCATTTCAATACGGTTTGATGAAAAGACCTGGTCCAGCGTGTGCCCCTTTTCATGGGTGGGGAGGCAGACATACAGGGTCAGATTGAGTTTGTCAAGAGTTCGCACAACCCCCTAGACTCAGGTTCCGTGGGGTTATCCATATGGATATTGAAATCTACGAGAACTAGGCAATGAGTATATTTGGCAGCAATAGGGGAGATAGAGTGGCTGATAGACTCCAGGAACTTTCCTGCCGGCCCCGGCGGGCAGTAAATTACTACACCCGCAATGGACTGATGGGCGGAGACGGTAAGTAAGAAACCCAGGCTCTCCGCCCCCTCTATCTCCACAGTCGTCAATAGAGAGCAGCTGAGGGAACGCCTAAAAATAAGGGCCACACCCCCGCCCCTCCCCTCAGGTCTATCCTTCCTAAGGATCTGATTATACACGAGGGTTTATACAATTCTTCAGACCCCAAATGGAAGGGATGGTTGGTTTGGCCTATTGACACAAATGGGTGTCAGTCAAGATTCAGGGGTACCACTGAAGCGTTTAGTATCCATTGGCCTGACCAACGCTATGTACAACGAGAACATCCGGGGGTGGTGACATCTTACAGTGTTGGGAAGTTATGCCTAGAGTGGCTAAATACCTCAACACTGTCCCAGGTGAAGAACACTTGTCCTTACTTTCAGATGACAAGGATCTAAGGGAGTTTTTGCTAGGTCCCCGGAAACCACGTCATAAGCGCTTCTTATACACTATTTACAACGAAGTATGGAAAATCTCTCAACAGGAAGCTGCGGAGAGATTGCATGAAATTGACAGGGTTAACCTAGAAAAGGTTTTGGCAGTGGTCGACAATGGCATGACCACACTAACATCCAGGATTTATTCACTGGGCAACATTGTTTCTTTTGCAATAGATAAAATGGAACAGGATCTGTCCATACTTCAACATGGCAATTGCAGTTATGATCAATTCTATTACTAAGCTGGATGCTACAATCATTGCATTCTGGTTACGTGCCCTGGTGATATATCTCTGTTTTCTGCTTATAACCTAACAGAAAGGCAGACAATGATGGTGCAAAGAGATGCAAAGTATACAATGCTGCACATTGAAAAATTGAACCAATTACCTTTCACCATGGCTGTCACCTTCCACAAAATGGTTAATCCATGGCCATATAACATTGCCAGTGACAACAATCTAATTAGACATGTATGCAGTGTTGGTTAGGGAATACATCCATGAATCTTGGGAAATACTGTACAGATTTAGATGCAGGAATTGGGACATTGAAGTCTTTCTCAGCAGTACAGACTGCGAGAATTTGTTAAGTGGGTCTCTAATTTGTCAGGATATTATGCTACACGGAGCCTGGAATGCTTCGGTTACAAATTTATCATGTCACTTAAAAGGATCCCCAGCTGCCGTGATTCATCCAGTGTTCAAACTGCTCTCGAATGGGAGTTATTTGATGTAGAATTATCAAGGTTATTGTGGGATGCTACGAGGCATCGTCTATCTGATTACAGTGAGTTCCAGGGTTACATGTTGTATTTTTTTTTTGGGGGGTCCTCATATGCGACAATCCAAGAAAGGTTTATGGTGCGTTCAGGGTCTGGAAACGAGGCATGACCCACACCCTGCCAGATGATTCTTTGTCCCAGGTGCACCTACCTTCTACCTTTGTTTTGAGGCAGCAGGGTTACCCCTGCTTACCTCCCCATGGATTAGAGTGTCTTAATCCTTGGACCATTTGTTCTTCCATTACCTACTTGGGTTTGATTTATAAAGTACAAGAGGTTCTTATGTGCTGATTCTCCTCTCAGAGCCATTTAAACAATCTAGCCTGCCAAATCTTCTAGCTGCCATTAACCAAGCTGCACTAGAGGGCGGAGAGCTTGAGGTCCAATTGATACATATTTCCCTGCGGGCAATAATAATCAGAATTAATAACAGCTGCTCAAATAATTTCCTGTTCTTCCCAATAAGCCAACATTATCCAAGATCCCAAAAATAATGCGAGCTAGGCTTACCTATATTTTCTTTTTTAGGATAGCTGTTAATATCTTACCCACATCTAGCCAATATGCGTATACTCCAGAGCATTGCCAGAACAAGTGTATATCATCTGCTTTTGTCAGTCCACATTTCGGGCAGCACCTTATTTCCCCTCCTAATCTGGACAGCTTCTTGGGGGACAAGTATACCCTATGTAAAGTAAATAGATGATTCTGACTTAATGGAGCATATTTGACAAATGTACAAAGTGCATTCATAGATACTTGCCTCAAAGTTGTTAAGTCGACATCTGGTTGGGCATCTTTCCATTTTTCCTCCAGTGGCGTATTGTGAGAATCTTCCTCCTGGACTAACATCCAATATCATTTAGCAGTCTCTTTTTTCTGTGAGGGGTTACCACATAGTGCTGTCTCCCACTTATTCGAGACTCCTACAGATGTTTGGCGTTGAGCCCAGCTTGCTAATTGCAGACATTTGAATCTAGACAGTTGGTTGTTAGTTTTCTTCAATAAATAGTCCTAAGCAATTTGATTCTGTTCATCTATTAGTTGGCCCCATTTTTCGATTTCAGCATCCATAAGAGGTGTAGACAATGAGCCTTGTAAACATGGAGGAGCCCCAGGAGATTTCCAAATTGGGGCTAACTGACTGTAATAGGGTAAGTTCAATATTCTCCTGACTTGGATCCAAAGCCTACATGCCGTGCTCAGGACCTTCAAGTGATTTTTTTTAAAGAATTTGGGATGTCCATACTTGAACAGAAAATAGCTGCCTTGTTCAGCAAGGTCATTGATTAGTGCACCATAGCATGGTCGAATTGATTGAACCTCTCTGGTTAATAGTGTTCTGAGATTTTTTAACTGAAAAGCCCAGCAATATAGCTGGAAATCTGGTAAAGCAAGCCCGCCTTCTATCGTTTTTTTGCGAAGGTTTTTCCAGGAGATTCTTGGATTCTTACAGGCCCAGATGAAACTTGCCAAGTCACCTTGTAATTTCTTAAACCACTTTGACTCAAAGTGCAGCGGTAAGGCATTAAATATAAAGGTAAACTTTGGAAGAATCATCGGGGCATATTATCAAGGATCTGCGATATTTATCGCAAAGCGCGCTTAGCGCTGTTTTTTTTATCACCGGCTATCGCTGGATTTCCTCGCCGTGATAGCGCGGTATTATCAACGCGTATCGCAAAGGCGATAGGAAATCCAGCGATAGCGAGTAAAACCAGCAATAGCGTGAGAATTCCAGCGCTAAATTAACAGCGCTAATGAAAAGCTTGCTAATAGGCAAGTGCATACTTAACCCAACAATTCACCCCCCATTGACAAGATGGTTAAGGCAAGTTTTTTTCAGGCGTTAAATCCCAGCGATAAGCGCGAATTTTCCTATCGCTCCGCGGGCATTGATAATAGGGGGAAGTTGTGTTTGCGACTGTTTCAATGGAGTTTTAGTCAGGAATGCCGACTTTGCATGTCATTAGCGATATATATCGCTGACATGCTTAGAGGTAAAAAAACGGCCGCTATCACTTAAAAACTCACGCTAAGGCCCGTTAGCTGCAGCTTGTTAATAGTGTGATAAAAATATCGCAGCATTAGCGGCAGAAAAGTGCAGCTAACGCGGCGATAAAGGGCTTGAAAATATGCCCCATCATCTTTATCAGGTTAACCCTGCCGATGATCGATAGAGGTAGAGAAGACCATGTTTGTAACAGCCTCTTGGTTTCTTTCATAAGCTTCAAGAAATTAATCTGAGCCATTTCATCCAGAGTTTTGGCCACCTGGACTCCTAGAGACCTTATTTCTTTCCTCACATTTTTTTTCCCAGGGTGGCACCAAGTTGTACATTCCAAGCCAATATCTCTGTTTTTTCCTCATTTACCTGGTATCCAGCTACCTTACCAAAATCTTTTAATATACCTATTATAATCAAGAATAATTCCATAGGGTTTTGTGTGTATATCATTAGATCATCGGTATAGAGAGCCTCTTTCTTGGCCCAGCCTTGATGTTGAAAAGGCAGAATCCGTTGTTCTTTCCAAATCCTCCTAGTCAAGGGCTCAATATACAGGTTAAACAATAAAGGGGATAAGGGACAGCCTTGCCGTGTGCCTCTGCCTATTCTTAATTGTTGAGTAAGTGAACCGTTGATTAGGATCCTTCCTGAGGGGCGTGCGTAGCCGTAGATGTTTTTTATTGCATTCTGAAATGTACCCCCTAATCCATTGCGGGACAGAACAGCGTAGAGGAAAGGCCAGCTTACCCTGTCAAATGCATTAGCGGCATCCACAGTCAAGACAGCTAGTGGGAGCCTTCTGTCTGTAGCCAAGTCTATGGCACAGACCAAGTCATGCGTACCGTCGTTTAGCTGTCTGCCTTTCATAAACCCTTTTTGAGAGATCCCAATTAAGTCTCCTAGTACTTTATGTAACCTTTTAGCTAGTATACTAGTAAATAGTTTGTAGTCATTGTTAAGTAAAGATATTGGCCGATAAGACTCACATTTTTGGGGGGTTTTATTGGGTTTCAATATAAGGGTTATCGTGGCTTAATTCCAAGAATCCGGAACAACTTCATCATTTATATATACTGAGTTGAATAATGAGGTTAAAGAGGGGATTATTTCATCTGCCAGAGTCTTGTACGTTTCGCTAGGGATTCCATCCGGCCTGGGGGCTTTCCCATTTTTCAAATTTTTTATTGCTAAAGATACCTCTTCGGGTGTTATTGGAGTATTAAGTAGGGATTTCTTATCCTGCGAGAGCTTTGGTAAAGGGTCGTCTAAAAACCAAGTAGATAACTGTACATCTGACACTGATATCTCTTCCTTATATAAATTTTGGAAAAAGTCGGTGAAAGCGGTCTCGGTATCTTTATCATCGTAACAGCTTATACCCGACCCCTCCAAGACTACCTCTTTTACTGAATTCCTTACTAGATCTCCTCTAGTTTTCCATGCCGGTAACTTCCCGCATCCCTCACCATACTTGTAGTGTGCGAGCTTGCTAGCAAACCATTTTTTCTTTACTACACCTTCAAGATGCTCCGATAAGTCTTTTTTCCCTTCATCAATTTGTGCTTGTATCTTATTAGTTGCAGCTGGATTACCTGCGACATAAAGATCTTTTTGCCAGGAGATTATTTTCTTCTCTAACTCCTCAATTTTTTGTCATTTTCTTTCTTCCTGTGTGCGGCATAGCTGATTAGTCTCCCTCTAATGTAAGCTTTGTATGCATGCCAAAAAAAACCATGGTGAGGAAGGGCTAGCATTTAGTTCAAAATACTCTTGGGTGTCTTGTTTCCGATTTATTTCTATCTCTTGTTCTCCTAAGAGGGATCTATCGATAGTCCATCTATATTTAGGCACCTCATGATCTAAGAGTAACTCAAGGCTAACCGCTGAGTAGTCAAATAGATGGGCGGGGTGGTGAAAGGCAGCCTTAACCTTATTGCTTAGTCTTGAGTCAATGGGGTAATAGTCTATACGGGATGCATGACCATATTTCTTGTTTTGATGTGTAAATTCTTTCTTTCTGCCAGCTTTCTGCCTCCAGGGATCTATTAACCCCAAATTCTTCATGATGTTCTGTATAAAAGCTCGCATTTTTGGGGCATTAACTGTTGGCCTGGGTTACATGTTGTATGCAAGAATTATTTCCACCGACCCACACAGTCTGGGATGCGCCACTATTGCCTTCGTTGAATGTTTCCCTTATACAGTTTGATTCTCTGAGCAGTGGTGTACGCCACTGAACAAGCAACAGAAATTTACGCATTGACAGAGCCACCAAATCTTTTGACACCCATCAAGGATCCACCTTACAACAATTACGTCATCTAGAGTTCATCATGCAACGCAAATTGAACCAGAGGCTGCATGCCTCTACCCTTATCCAGTACCATAAACATCAACGAATTCCCAGAGGTTTATTCCAGACGCGAGGATTGTGAACTGTGAGTTTCTTCGGAACTCTAGTCAAGGCGACCCACATTTGGTCAAGACCGCATTAAAGGAGCCTGTGGTTAGCGTTGTTTGAACTCGTCGAGTTCTGACCCTCATCTTTAAGTTCCCATGGCCCCTGAGGAAGGGACAGGAGGTCCCGAAATGCATTGGGGCCAAGGACACCAATCGCCACTGCTCTGTTAAATATCGCAACATCATTATGAATGTTCATTTTTTGTGAAATGATGTTTTTTGTACAAAATGTTATGACTCAATGATCTTTGTACTATATTCAATGTTTCTTTATGAATTATATTTGAAACTCAATGAAAACTTATGGTTAAATCCATGTGATTACCACTCTCGTTTACTTTGTATAAAAGTCGAATAGTCATTAAGTACAAATTTTGATTTAATAAGTGTAACATCTCAACTGTGCACACGGTTTTGTTCAGGTTATTTCACCTGAACACATCCACACAGACATGTACACATGAGGGATGGGCAGCCCTCTTACACCGTGCAGCACGCTTTAGTTAGATTCACTGGTTGACTTTACCTTTTTTATATATTAGATTAGCTGTTTTTATTTTTTGGTGTGCAAGTGACAATCTCATGTTATTGTATCAAACACATCCCTGTGTGCCATGCCTACAGCCCACTGCCCTGGCATAGATCAGCCACCCCTCTAGCTGGGTACACTATACCAGTGGTGAGGGTACAGGTGCATGAGCCCTATACCCCTACAGTGTCTAAGCCAATTCTTAGACATTGTAAGTGCAGTAATGCCATTAAGAGTATATGGTGCTGGGAATTTCTCATCACAAACTCCACAGTACCGTAATGGCTTTACTGAAAACTGGGAAGTTTGGTATCAAACTTCTCAGCACATTAAACCGACACTGATGCCAGTGTGGGATTTAATGAAAAATGCACACAGAGGGCATCTTAGAGATGCCCCCTGAAAAATGACCTAACACTAGTGTCCAGGCTGAGTGGCTGCTCGCCAGCTGCCACCACCAGACATGTTTCTGGACCTCTGGGTCGAGAGCCTGCTGCTCTCGGGGGTCTGAAACAATGCACATCCTGGGATGAGGTGCCAAGCCTCCTCCCTCAGGATGGGCAGGGTCCACTATAGAGAAGCTTGAAAGGATTGCCACCTTTGTGAGCTTCCCCAGGCCTTTTGCTGCTTCCAGAAATTGGTCCCCACCAGTTCTGACCCCCACTTTGGGCGGGAGGACCGGCGGGAAAACCAAGTGAGGAAGGGAGGTGTGCCCACCTTTGTCAACCCCACCCCTCAGGTGGGGGAGGTGAGGTGAAGCACAACTCTCAATCCCTGCCATCTTGCAGATGGGGGGACCCAGCCAACCAGAGTGAGACATATGCCCCCCCTCCCACTGGAGGGTGGCATAATAGGGGGTGTACCCAGCCCAAGGAAGGGACTCATTGGTCCTAACCTTTACTTACCTGTAACGACCCTGAATCTAGTATTTAGGGGCACCCCCTAACCTTGCCTCCTCAGACAAGAAACGACCAAGAAGAAAAGAAGAAGAAGGCCCGAACAACCGTGCTGAAGCTAAGAAGAGGAGGACACCCACTGACTTGTCCCCAGCCCTACCAGCCTGTCTCCACCTCAGACATGCAGAAGTGAAACTCTGGTGTGTCCTGCAGCAGATAGCAACCACAAGAACCCCGAGGACCTGCCCTGCCTCCAAAAGAAAAGACTTTGTCTCCTGTGAACACCGGATTTATTTACCCACAGACTCTGGCTCCGGCCAAATCCGCGAGTCTGCACCACTCTGCACCCGTCGCCCACGGCCCGAGTTCGAGTGGCCCAACACCATGAGGAGGTCTCCCTGGAAATCCTGACCCGAGATCTTGTGATCTCTGACCTGCCTCAAAACTCCCAGCGAAGCCTGCAGCCTCTTTCTGGAGACTCCCCCAACCGCAACCGGAGCTGGTAAGAGAAACCCGATGCCTAAAGACACCTCTGCACCCGAAGACCCATGGCCATGGGTGCCCAACCAATGGTGTCCCAGCATCCCCAGGAATCCCAACTTACCTCTCCAACTGGGGGTCACCTCCAGAAGATCTTCGTCCCCGAGCCTGCAGTCTTTGTTGAAACCAGAGAATCCCCTTTTAAACCAACCGCCCCTGCGCCGCTGCAGATGTACTTTGGGTGGTAACTCGGATCCCCCTTTCCCCTGAGCCTAACACCAGGACCTTTGCTCCCACAACCCAGGGGCCTGCTCGTAAGCAGCCACCAACTGGAGGCCCCCTATTCCCCCTTTGGATAACATTGGGCCTCAGCACTCTGCTCCCGGCCACCCTAGTGCCGCTGAGGGTGTTTTGAAAGTGCATCCTAGACCCTGGGGGAACCTTTGTTCTAACCCCAGAAACTCAACCCAAAAGACTGAGTACTTACCTGGTAACCAATAACTTTATTTCTCTCCATAGGAATCCATTGACAGTTTTTCTCTGAAAAATGTTCTAAGTGTGGAGTTGATTTGTATGGAAACCTGAAAAATTACAATTGTGCAAAACTGATTTTACTTACCTTTTCTCTAGGACATGTCCCGGTGTGATATCTAGGCATATCACACTGAGTGGAAAAAGTAACTTAAAAGTAATCTAAAAAGTAACTAAAAAGTAATCTGTACAGTATTTCAATACCTTGACTTACATGGCTTGGTTCTAGAAATTAAATAACCTAACAATATTTTTATACAAACACAATTCATCTGAGTTCAGTCTCTGACAAATGCTTAACACTACCCTCTGATAAAGCCTTACTGCTCGCCCACACTACCGCAAATCGAGAGTAAGGTGCTACCTATTTTTACCTCTGCCTACCTTTGGGGTTCCACCAGACTCTGTGCACACTATACCTCATTTTGGTATAGTATATACAGAGCCAGCTTCCAACACTAACTTCCTGCTCCATTTCAGGGAAATGGTACACCGGCTTGGCAGTTCAGGCTGGACTGTTCCCATGAGGAACAGGGTCAAGACTGATTTGCCTATAGCTGGGTCTGAACTGAGGTGGCGAAGTGAGCTAAAGAACGATGATGGATTCAACCCAGATCTCTGACTGGGGGTGAGTGTCTGAAAAGTTTCAGTGCTCCGTCCATCATCTCCTTGTGTTTGCTTTGTTCGCCCTAAGTTGGCAGGGTATGCCCAGACCTGGGTCCCTTGCTCACTTTGCCACTGGATTCAAGCTAGCCTAGCTGATGAGGGGTGTTACCCCGAAACCGGTCCCAGGATGCTTGGTTCTGGTTCAGGGAAGTCCTGGCTTGGCAGTTCAGGCTGGACTGTTCCCATGAGGCACAGGGTCATGACTGATTTGCATATAGCTGGGTCTGAACTGAGGTGGCGAAGTGAGATAAAGAATGATGATGGAATCAACCCAGATCTGTGACTGGAGGTGAGTGTCTGAAAAGTTTCAACACTCCGTCCATCATCTTCTTGTGTTTGTTTTGTTTACCCTAAGTTGGCAGGTAAGCCTAGACGTGGGTCCCTTGCTCACGTTGCCACTGGATTCAAGCTAGCGTGGTTGATGGGGGGTATTACCCCAAAACCAGTCCCAGGATGCTTGTTTTTGGATCAGGGAAGACCTGGCTTGGCAGTTCGGACTGGACTGTTCCCATGAGGCACAGGGTGAAGAATGATTTGCATATAGCTGGGTCTGAACTGAGGGGGTGAATAGAGCTAAAGAACGATGATGGATTCAACCCAGATCTGTGACTGGGGGTGAGTGTCTGAAAGGTTTCAGCGCTCCGTCCATCATCTCCTTGTGTTTGGTTTGTTCGCCCTAAGTTGGCAGGGTATGTCCAGACGTGGGTCCCTTGCTAACTTTATCACTGGATTCAAGCTAGCCTGGCTGATGAGGGGTTTCACCCCACAACTGGTCCCAGGATGCTTGGTTCTGGTTCAGGGATGTCCTGGCTTGGCAGTTCATGCTGGACTGTTCCCATGAGGCACAGGGTCAAAACTGATTTGCATATAGCTGGGTCTGAACTGAGGTGGTGAATTGAGCTAACGAACGATGATGGATTCAACTCAGATCTGTGGCTGGGGGTGAGTGTCTGAAAAGTTTCAGCGCTCCCTCCCTCATCTCCTTGTGTTTGCTTTGTTTGCCTTAAGTTGGCAGGGTATGCCAAGACTGGCTCCCTTGCTCCCTTGCTCCCTCTGCCACCCGATTCAAGTTAGCCAGGCTGATGAGGGGTGTTACCCTGAAACCGGTCCCAGGATGCTTTTTTCCGGTTCAGGGAAGGCCTATCTTGGCAGTTCAGGCTTGACTGTTCCCATGAGGCACAGGGTCAAGACTGATTTGCATATAGCTAGGTCTGACTGAGGTGGCGAAGTGAGCTAAAGAACGATGATGGATTCAGCCCAGATCTGTGACTGGGGGTGAGTCCATCATCTCCTTGTGTTTGCTTTGTTTGCCCTAAGTTGGCAGGGTATGCCTAGACGTGGGTCCCTTGCTCACTTTCCTCTGGATTCAAGCTAGCCTGGCTGATTAGGGGTGTTACCCTGAAACTGGTGTCAGGATGCTTGTTTCCGGTTCATGGAAGACCTGGCTTGGCAGTTCGGGCTGGACTGTCCAAATGAGGGACAAGGTCAAGACTGATTTGTATATAGCGTGGTCTGAACTGAGGTGACGAAGTGAGCTTAAGAACAATGATGGATTCAACCCAGATCTGTGACTGGGGGGTGAGTGTCTGAAAAGTTTCAGTGCTCTATCCATCATCTTCTTGTGTTTACATCCTATCTTTAACATGTCTGATATGAGTGGGATAGTACACCTATTTAAGAACATAGGTTCTGGGCTATAAGCACCTTTCAGATGATCTTCGGAGTAATTCCATCATTAATACACTCCGTGTTGGGAAGCGTTTTTGGAGAGCTTCCGCTGGTCCTACTACTTGTAGTGGGTATCCTGGTTTTAATTTTCATGCTATGCAATGGATGTCCCAAATTCAAAAGAGATGGAAAAAGCGCTCTTGGATGTACGTTGGTGTGAAGGCATGGTACTCCATCTTGGCACACCTCAGCTTCGGGAGCTAAGCGAGCATTGGTTTTTGTCATTCAGATCACTCTGGCTCGACTGCGTCTTGCCTGTACTCTGCTGCTCATTCTGCAGACACAAATGCGTGTTGGACATCTGTCTAATACTTCCAACGGTTGCGCCTCAGGACATAGATGTACTGATGGACCCATTAAAGGCCCATGTAGTGCAGTGTCCTCAGCGTATTTCAATCCTGATGTCGGCATTCTTAGAGCCACCTTGGGAAGCTTCAGCTCCTGTCTGAACGGACACCGGCTCTGTACCAGGCTTACAAGCATCAAGTTGCTACCTCAGCAGCAGCTATGGGAACCGGAGAAGATCACCTTTGCTCTATTGACCTGATCCAAGAGGTGTTACAGAGACCGTCGTCTGCGAAGGTAAGCAGCAGTGATGTTGCATCTCCCACACAGGACACATAAACATTTGGCTCTCCGTGTGCTGAGAACAATTTGACCTTTTTCGGAAACAGCCTAAACTGGAATTCGAAAACATTATTTTTGTTTTATTTTTCCTCTTTTGCTCTCACTGTGCACTATGCCCTTCGGCTTTTTTAACTTTTGCATCATTTTTTAACACATATCATGTTTTTATACTCATATTTTAGCAATGTCTTTTATGCTTTTTAAACCGGCATATTTTAGCATTTGTTACTTTGTCGTCCAGTCGGATGAGGAGTGGGTGTGGTGAACCCCAATGTACCCCAATATAGCCCTAGGTAGTTGAACAACCTTTTGCCTACATTTGTCCTGCCATTGTTCTACATAACGGGTCTGGCGCTGACCTTTTACCTAGTTAGGTGCTATATAAATGTTGTGTGGTTTTCTCCAAAAACTAGCCTCATTTATAATGCATGAGGATTCTAAGTATCACAGCAGGATTACCATCTTCTGCGTAATAACTCTATATAAGGGTCACTACTATGGTCATCCTTGGCCGACATGCCCATAGTACCATGACACATCTAGGTAGAACCACTGAGGGTAGGGTGTATAAGCACCACATCTTCCCTGGGCAAACCAGAGGAGAAAGAAACTTCCATGCTGACATGAGACGCTGAAGTCCCTGCACGCAGACACTCCAGCACTAAGTGGTCTGACATCCCTCGCTGGGTGTCCAACTCGAGACCAAGGCGGGGTCCTTTGCTCTCTCACATCAGGTAATGGGGTTGGCTCTTTCCTAGGGGGATTCTTGGCTATACACCTACACATATGCTAGGTACACTTAGGTACTTCTAGTTAGGGTTGGCATCATAGGAGTATGCATTATTACTGTCATGCATTTATATGCCTGCATATATTCACTGTTTTAGCACTACGGTAGAATTCTACCTTTTATATACTCTATTGGTGCTTGTAATCGTCTATATCTGTTTCTGTGTCATGGTTGTTGCAGCACATGTATTTTATACTAGAATGACGCTGGTTCAATAAATGCCTATTGAAAACGTCCCCACTGTTTATTCTGTGTATCTCTCTTAGACAAAGTGAGCACGAGTGACTGCGCGAAAAATACTGCACAGTTTCTATGTTCCCTGAGGGGTTAGGGTTGTCATGTTCGATAGTTGCCAGACACTAATTCGCTCCTTGGTAAGAGGGGCTCATAGTGGCACTGTTCGCTAGATGGTCTACAGGTGAACATATCTTGTGGGGGTGTCTAGAATCAGTCTGGACACCAATCCTTTAGTTTATATTGTCTAAATGCGCAGATCCAATATCGATTTATAGGAACTACACGACAATCCGACCAGCGCTCCATCGTGGATGTCCTGAACTTTTGGATTTACCCCAGTCTAGCACTGCAATTTCATTTAATACTTAAAAATTCAGAACTCCGGTTATACTTATTGGGTCTTTGTCATTTTGGTCTTCTTGTGATCATAAAAATATAAGCTATTTTTCTAATCTGGTGTGGAGTATTTTGTGGTCTGAGTGTTTGAAGTGTTGCACAAATACTTTACAGATTGCCTTTTAAATTAAGCCTGCATGCTCTGTGCCAAGCTATCAAAGGGTGAGCACATGTTAATTTATGGTGTGTATCTTACTTACCCTGACTAGGATTGTGGTTCCTGTTTTGACAGGGTGCATATTTTCTGACAACCAGAAATCAATTTTCTAACAGGGAGAGACTGGTTGTGCAAGTGAAATTACACTATTTACCGTACACCGTGGAGTGTTGAATTTCAAACGTGTGATGAAGATGTTGAATTCAAAGCGGCCTAACAGGAAACAACTGTAGGATTGTTCCCATTGAGGACAGCAGATGGCTTACCTCCTGATTTAAAATAAACCGTGAACCCAGAAGTATAGGATTTTACAGGAAAGGACATAGGATTAATAAAAGGTGTAGAACCAATCCAACCTATAGTGAAACCTAATGCTGGATATCCAACAACACTACCATATAATTTGACCGAAGAAAAAGTTGCAGAAATAACACCAGTAATTGAAGACATGTTGAGGAAAGGGATTCTAAAGAAATTGTTGAAAGCCCTTGCAAATCTCTGATCATGGGTTTGCAGAAGCCCATTAGTAAACAATGGATTGTGCAAGATCTTCCAAAGATTAACAGTGTTGGAGTTATATGTTGTCCTGTGGTACCAAATCCAGCTACCATACTATTCCAAATTCCTTGCACTGCAGAATGGTTTACTTTTGCAGTCTTGTGTCAGGGCATTTTCCCTGTTCCATTGCATGAGGACAGCCTGTTCTTATTATCTTTTGTGTTCAGAGAGATACTTTTGACATGGTGCTGAGTTCCACAGCAGTATGCAGAGAACCCATTAATAGTTACTCAGATTTTGAAAAATAATCTTGAATCTTTGCAGATGCCTTACAGGTCAGTTCTCATGCTAAATATTGATGACCTGCTTGTGGCATCAGATACAGGAGAAGCTTGTAAACAAAATACAATTGCATTTTTAAATCAGCCGGCTGAGAATAGACATAAAGTGTCTCCAGGTAAACTGCAATACTGTCAAAAAGAAGTCCAGTACTTGGGATATATCAATGAGAAAGAAATGAGAAAGGTGTCACAAGAGAGAGTAGAGACTATCCTCCAGATGAACCCACCCAGATCACACATAGTCAGTATGTTTTCAGGAATGGTTGTCTACTGTAGACAGTGGATACCAAACTTTTCGCTATTGGCTAAGCCTTTACTGATGCTGATATACAAAGATGTGCCTGATCCACTTCCATGGGGCAATGAGTGCTTGAATGCTTTCCTAGAGCTGAGAGAAAGTCTCTGTTGTGCCACAGCACTTGAAATGCCTGATTACGGTAAGATATTTACATTGTTTGTAGTGAAAAGGAGGGCTGTGCTCTCTCAGTGCTTACTCAGATGCATGGAGATTCACGAAGAACTGAGGCTTATTTTTTGGCTACTCTTGACCCTGTAGCCACAGGACTGCCCAGCTGCCTTAAATCGGTACCTGTGATTGATATCAGTATTGCGAGATTTGAAACCATAGTGATGGGACATCCCTTAACTGTTATGGTCCCATACTCTATAGAAATATTGCTCATCAGAACAAAAACCCAGTACATGACAAACAGCAGACTCACAAAGTACGAGCAGCAGATCCTTTCTGCCGAAAAAATCACTCTTAAATTATGTCAAATTTGTAATCCATCTACATTATTACCTGGAGATGAAGTTGAACATTATTGTCTAGATGTCATGGATTTATGCACCAAACCAAAGCCAAAGATAAAAGAAGAACCTTTGATTGAGCCTGATTATGTAACCTTTGTGGATGGCTCATGTCTGAGAAATTATGAAGGTACCCTGAGAGCAGCATATGCTGTCTGTACAATTGAAGAGGTTGTGGATGCTTCAGGCTTCGAGGTGTTACCTCAGCACAATTTGTAGAATTAATTGCCCTTACAAGAGCTTGCAGTCTAACAGCCCAATTGAGAGTGACTATATTTACAGATAGCCAATATGACTTTGGTGTGGTCCATGATTTTGAACAGTTAGAGTCACACAGTGGTATCATCACCTCATTTGGTACACCCATTAAAAATGGGGAACAAGTAAGAAAATGACAAGGCATTGCAAATGTCAACAGAAGCCGCAGTTGTTAAATATGAAGCTCACAGAAGTGGCAATGAATATGCCACAGTTGGAAATAGATTTGCGGATGAAGTTGAGCAGTATTGTGCACTTGTGGCCTGCACATTTATCAGGGCTTAAACAGATGAATCTGAAGAGGACACTGTTTTTTCGATGTTGTTGTCAGCAGCTAATACATGGGAAGAACTCAAAACATTGCAGGAAAATGTTTCAGAAGCAGAACAGCAGGGTTGTATCAGAGCAGGAGGTGGGAAAAATGCCAATGACGTTTGTATTTGAGCAAATGGTTGCCAGGCAGTTTATTGTTTTCTATGACACGCCATTTCCATGGCCCAACTCATCTAGGAAGAGATGCAACGGTGAGATTCTTCAGACAGAATTAGATTAATCCCTGATTTAAAATACTTCAGAAGAAGGGTGCCCTTGCTGTGTGACATATCAATAGATAAACGTAAGGAAAAGAACACTAGTAACATTAAGCCATGTAGGAAGATCAGGTGGTTCCTTCAACAGAATGCAGATTAACTTTATTGAGATGCCTGTTTTTAACGGGCTGAGGTACGTCCTAGTTATAGTGTCCATTTTCTCTAGATGAGTGGAAGCCTACTCAACAATGCGAAATGACAGTCTCACTGTAGCAAAATTGCTGTGGCGAGAGATAATACCCAGGTACTGATTACCAGTTTCTCTGGAGTCAGACTGTGGGACTCATTTCAACAATGAGTTTCTAAGAATGCTTTGTGCAGCATTAGAGATATAGCAGAGATTACACTGTGGTTACTGACCAGAAACCTCTGAAATTGTTGAACAGCAGAATTGAACAATAAAGTCCTGGTTGGCAAACGTTTGTGACTTTACATCACTGAAATGGCCAGATGCTTTGCCTTTGGTGTTTACAAGTCTCCAAAGTATTCCTGACAGGAAGACAGGGTTATCTCCTCATGAGATATTGATGGGGCATGCATTGAGACAGCCTTCTGTACCGTACCTGCAAATACACTTTTGAACATCACAGATGGCATGATGCTTGATTACTGCAAGGGATTCTCTGATGTGGAGTGTTCTGTCTCCTACCAGGTTGAAGCTGCTGCTTTAAATCTGCATCAAGAACAGTGCCACAACCTCAGTCCAGGTGACTGGGTATTGCTCAAGAAGCACGTGAAAAAGTCTTGCTTTGAACTGAGATGGAAAGGCCCCTTCTAGGTGATTCTCATCCCGAACATTGCTGTTAAGTGTGTCACAGTGCTAAACTGGGCACATGCATCCCACACTCAGAGAGCAAGAAGTCCTCATGCAAAGGTAGTGTTCTTTGAACTCTAACCAAGAGCACTGGTGACTAAACCACCGTAAACTGAATAATTGCAAGGAGCAATACCACAAGAGACACAACAGCAAGAAGAAAGGGGTAAACAACTACAAACTGTCGCACCAGTTCAGATCCTGTGATTTCGCAAAGTGGCATTAAAGTTTCTGAAAAAAAGAGAGAGAAGACCTCAACCTGAGAAAACAGTTGAGACAACACCAGAACAAATAGATGAGCCGGGTGAAGGGACAAGCACTGCATCAAAAAGAGTCACCCACAATGCTGAATGGCCACAAAATTATGGTCAAAGGAAATTGATCAAGTGTGTCAGTTGATCACACACCGCCAACCATTGCTGAAGAGACAGAGTCAATCGGTGTAAGTGATACAGAAAAAGATCAGCAGACACCAAGAAGGTCGAAAAGAGCAAGAGTGCTGCGTCAAAGGTATTCTGTACCTGAATCAACATACTACACAAATCAGGTGCTAAATGTGTCCTTGGAAGACTTGCTTGATCTGAGGTCAGAACTTTTTGAGCCTCCTTGACAACACATTAGAAACAAATTGGGACAAAGCTACCTGAAAAATATTTCTGAAAAGCAACAAAGGTTTGAGAGACATCATTAAACGAGAGAGTGCAAAAGACTGACAAAATGTTTTTGTTTTTAGAAGATTCCCTAGGCCCAAGGCTGCATTAGAAGAGTAGGGATAACACATTTAGAAGAAGACAGAGTAAGGTTAGAGATGACTACACGAAGAATAAAGTAAATAAAGCTGAAAGAGCTAACTGTAAAATAAAAATTCAAGAATCTGCTTTAAGAAAATCTGAACTGAACAGTTGACTAATTGCTGCTATATTTTTCCTAAACGATCTGACTACAGACAAACATGTGTTTCCTAAACAGGACTAGATGCAAGATCATTATGCGTGTTACATTTTTCGTAGTAATGTTAGTAGTCATAATACTGATAATAGGGATTTATTTTATAGCAGAGATAGAGAAGCCTATGTTTACACTTGAAACTACAACATTTGCACACACTCTAGATGAGGAACACTTGAAGGCATCATTTGTGAATTACGCAAAAGAAGATTACACAACCAACATTTATTCTAGGTTAGTTCAAGAATACACACAGGCACTAGGCGCAAAGGATTGCTGTCTGTGCACACTTACCTTCATCGGCTGTAGAAGAAGTGACATAGCATCACATACCTTTGTCATATGCAATATAGTATCTTGCTTAGCTTTGTGTATAGGCAAGAACATTTCAAATATCATTACTCAAATCACAACTTGACTCTTTCAAAAGTTCTATTACAGAAGAACATGAATTTACACCCACAGGCAAAAGAAATGGACAATGCCTGGTATAATGTTAGACCATCCATGCCTATAGACACTGTTAAGGTTAATGAAAACAATGTAACTTGTTTAATGAGACCCTTAGAGAAAGTATTCATTATGACATTATAGGGAAAGAGTACAAACATGTCAGACAGTAAAAACAGAGAGGAAGGCATTTTGAAAAATATTTGGATGAAAGAAGAAGATGAATTTCAAAGAAAAAAATATTTTATCCAAAACTAAAATTAGACAGGAGAGAAAAGGGAAGAATATGTTTTTACAGTAGAAGAAACCAAGCTAGAAATAGACCCGTAGGAATTAGTAGTTGTGAACACACTTTTGAAATCATGGAGGATTTAACAAGGAGAAGAAACAGTCATTCCAGGAGTGTATTTTGTTTGTGGACAATATGCTTATTTTCATTTACCAGCTGATTGGGAGGGGACTTACTATATAGTTTTGCTGTTTCCTAAAATGTACCATGTATATAGTATAGATGCTCTACAAATGACATCATCACACAGACATAGGCATAGGTGATGAAACACAACTCGTTGGAGATATTTTTGGAGCAATCATGCCACCAGTGAGAGTTGTCTTAAATGATGAGAAGATTAGAAAACAAAGAACATTTCTGACTTAAAGCCTGAAATAGAATTATTAGAAACTCCTGGGGTTTTACACAATCTCTGCAAAGGAGTTTCTTTTATTAGCAATTGATTTGTGATCACTGGATGAGGAATCCTTAGGGCTACATTTGTGCCACTATTAATTATAGGGTTTTGCTTATTAACCTTGTTTGCATTTTATAAAAGTTGTAGATATTATTTTAATAGAAGAAAACACAGAGAAAGAAACAGACTGATAAAGGGGAATTAGAATTAAATGGTCACATCATTCAAGAATAAAAGAGGTCAAAGGAATCTGAGCATTTGAAAAGAAAGAGAAAAGATTCAACTGATGATAAGAGTGAACTTTAAAGATTAATTTGAGAAGAAGTTGTGATGGTTAGATAACCATCAGAGAGGGGAATTAGGGAAGCATTTAATAATGTCAAGAAAATAATACAGTTTATAATAAATGTGCAGAATTATTGTGTAGGCTTTAGTGAAAAATAGAAATGTGTTTAAATGCAAAGTTTGTAGTAGGCAACCATATTCATTCATACTAGGCCTCAAATGGCTGAAGCAACATTGCCTTAGAAGCTGACATGACTAGAAGATACGAAATGTGTATAAAATGTTTATTTCCTAACCTTTTTTATGGACATGTTTTCCATAATGAATACTAGTTGCTTAAATGTTTCCAACTAATTCTGCAAAATGTTTCTAATTACACAAAGATCACTGTTAACAAATATTTAGAGATTTGCCATTTAGTGAGGTAATGAAGAAGTTCACATAGGAAGATGCAACATTTCTAAAGGGAATGAAAGATGTGCATTGAAAGCTGATTGGCTGACTGGAGACGAAAAAAGTAACATGTTGCAAAAGCTTCACTCTGTGATGTCTATAATAATGCATGTTCCTAGAGTAGACAGAGACCCCTTCTAGCCACTTCATCCACATCTATCCCTATTCTACGCTGCTTTGAGACTCTACTGAATTTCTTGAACCTCTCTTTATGAGAAGTTCTGCTTTGATTGATTCTTGATTTATTGAACTGATTTTTGATGCTGAAGCTTTATGCTTTATGATTACTCTCTCGCTCGAACTGGAACTCTTTATGGGTTCTGACTGACACCTTTTCTCTCCCCCATTCTTGGAATAGGGATTCTTTACTTTATAGAACATGCTTAATGCATTTTATTATGAATATTTGATTGACTAATATTGATTAGTTAGCCTGGCTGATGACGGCTGAATAGCCAGAAACCGGTCCCAGGATGCTTGTTTCCGGTCCAGGGAAGACATGGCTTGGCAGTTCGGGCTGGACTGTTCCCATGAGGCACAGGGTCAGACTGATTTGCATATGGCCATGTCTGAACTGGGGTGGTGGAGTGAGCTAAAGAATGATGATGGATTAAACCCAGATCAGTTGACTGGGGGTGAGTGTTTGATTTGCTCAAGCGCTCCGTCCATCATCCCCTTTGGTATCGCTTTGTTCGCCCTAAGTTGGCAGGGTATGCCCAGACGTGGGTCCCTTGCTCACTTTGCCACTGGATTCAAGCTAGCCTGGCTGATGACGGCTGAATAGCCAGAAACCTGTCCCAGGATGCTTGTTTCCGGTCCAGGGAAGACATGGCTTGGCAGTTCGGGCTGGACTGTTCCCATGAGGCACAGGGTCAGACTGATTTGCATATGGCCATGTCTGAACTGGGTTGGTGGAGTGAGCTAAAGAATGATGATGGATTAAACCCAGATCAGTTGACTGGGGGTGAGTGATTGATTTGCTCAAGCGCTCCGTCCATCATCCCCGTTGGTATCGCTATGCTAGAAATGAAGCAGACAGCTTTGCACTATGGTGCTATGGTGTGCGTGTGGCGCAAGGCAGCCTTATTGTGTGCCAGTGTTAGGGAGACAGCAGGACAGTTCAATATCATAGTAGATATGGTGCTTTTCAGCTCTCTCCTTCTCAAGCAATGCAGGGCACCAACTTTGGTTGCTGCACAACATTGTGTGACATCTTTGCAAATCTGGGATATAGTATTCATTCGGGCATTCTACCTCTTCAGCAGAGAGAGAAGAAGCTGCCTTAGAGATTCTACTTTCCAATACCTCTTTATTCAGTCATGTCTTACCATACCTCTACAACATACTTGGCTGAAAAATCTGGCAATAACTAATACTCATCCATTCTTACTCTTTATACAATTTTTTGAAAGAATATTCTACACATGTGCTGCCAACGCCTTTAAATCCTCTGCTAGGCCAGAAAATGTACCTTACCCACGTATAGTGTACTAGCTGTCTCATATTCTTTTATAAGTAAAGTTAGAACCTTTCCTGAACATTGAGTAAACTCGAAGAGTTGCCTTCACTATACTTCCTAACCAGTGAGAAAGACCTTAGTGTATACTTCTTCAGGACGGTTTTTAAGAAGTGACCAAAGACAGTTAGTTGATTGATCATTATACATTCATTTATAGATATACATATCTCTCCATTACTTTAATTTGTACATTTTCAAAAACAATTAACCAAACATAGCTCCAAGCAGAGAATACATGTTGCAGCATCCTTTTAAAGGTTCACTGCAGTGGTTGTAATAGGTCTAATGCTAAACTGAAGTTATACACTGATCTAATCATTATTTAATACATTTTTATATAGTGTGATACCACCGGACAGCATTAGTGCACTTTACAAACTGAACAATGGACAAAGGATTTTCAACCTGTAAAATAATATCACAAGATGAGGTAGTGAATAGAAAGGTAATAATGAGCGTATCCCAATTCTAGAAGTTGCGTGTATTCTATAAGATATCGAAAAGTATTCTAATTATGAACAAGAGCTATTTTCAGCATAAAAGAAAAGATATCACAGCTTGTGCCCTGTAAGAACACAGGGTAGCTTATGTTAACTGAAGTGTCGATATTAGACAGTATCCTACTGGGCCCAAAATAGTTTACTAAAGTAGTAAAATAATGTTAAAAATTAATATTATTCACCAACTGAGGGTGGAAATCTATGGCCATTAATCAGCTTTTCGTGCCTCCAGACTCTTAAATGAAGGGGTGGAGAATTTATGACAAAAGGTATGACAGATAACTTACTGCAAGTAGATTTATGACTGAATTTAATGTCTGCATCTACTGGAGGAGGTCTCTGCAATAAAAAAAAAAGATTTTACTCATATTAAATGTAATATAAATTAGGAGTGTGCAACAATTACATTTTTTACTTTTGCATAATTGTGTGAAATTTTGAGTAAATTATATATAGTTATGAAAAATGCAAATCTGACATTTGCGTTATATTATTAGGGTGCCATGCATCCTTCTGTCAATTTTTGGCACAAGGTCACATTTAAAGAAAGCACTGCGAACTACAGCTGCTCACACACGTTCTGTTGTTCCAGTGAATTTGCTGTAAATATTTACAGTAAATAAGGCCATTCATCGTAAATCTAAACCGTGAATGACTTCTAATTACACAAAGTGGAGTAATGACATAATTTTGAGTAACAAGTGTAATGAGAAATTTCCGAATTTCGTGAGTTATAAGTATCAGCAATTAAAATTTTGTCCAGTCTTATATAAATATGAAATTGATCTTTCATATCATTATAGAATTCAAAACAAATGCCAACAGCACTACGATGGATGTCCTCACTGATCTCATCAGTGATGTCACAATGATGCCAAATCAAATCAATCTTTATTTCGCATTTGTTTAAATGCATAAAAGTACATGAATAAAACAATGTATATAATAGATGCAACGTACCACAAAGTATAGGTGCAATTGCTAATAAAAGAGGCTAAAATACGATTTAAAGTTTTTCCCAAATAAAATATAACCATTGGCCAGAGGTCCATGTATTGGGTCAATAAGACACATATAAATGACATACATAGAAATAAAAACAGCGTTAAAAGCAAAATTCATTACATCAAATGGTCCATTTAACTAGTTTGTGCATGCTAAGTATGGCTATTTAAATCTGGCCCTAGTTAAGAAGCTCAGCACAAGAGACAATAAGCATTTACATTGGTCATACATACAAGTGCTGAGTGTGCAAATCTAGCTAACATTAAAAAACTGAGGACGGAAAACGATTACAATCATAATCTACCCCTAATATAACTTCCTTCAAATAAGAGGGGAGATCCGTTAATTGCCTTTTGACTTCTTAAAGTGGCTTTTAGGAAGGAGACCATGGTGATACAAACGAACAGGGTTTCTAAATTTTGTAATATGGCAAGAGCCACAATGATGTCATTCAACCTTTTGGGCGCTATAACCGCCACATCCATGGCAATCTAAAGTGGGTGCTATGACCGTGAAAGTCACATCCAAGTGCCGAGGGCAGGGAATCCCTCTGGTGCTTGCATTAGAAGCATTTCTTATTTTTTTCAGGTCGGACTGCTGGGGCAGAAATTTCCCAGTAGGCCAAGGCTGTTTTTTTCTTTTTGTTTTTTTGATAAGGGCATATCTCAGCCCCTGAGTACCACTTTAGTTGAGAGAGGTATCAGTGGAAAGGGGAGAATGTCCCCTTTCCACTAGTATGTATCCGTAGTGGATACCTGGTTCGGAATCCCCCAGGAGGGTGATGCCCAAGCAAGGATCCACCCACTATTCACCAGGAATTGGTTTTTGAGAGAAGAATGCCTCCTCTGACGATGGGCTAGTGCTTCTCCTCTACCTGTGCACAACAGTCTTTATGCCCTCCCAGGAACTGATAGGAAGCCTTTACCTCAAATCTGCCCTACTGGAAGGGCAGAAAGCTAATTTTTACAAAACAGTAAAGGGATGGGGTCAACCCACCCTGCTATAGCTCCATGCCTCCACGGCAAAGGGGCAATTCAGTCTTTCTATCCCCATCCTCAGAATTTGGGGGGTTTATTACCAAACTGTCCCCCCATTGGAACGTCACTAGACACCAGGAACACATATATATTCAATGTAACTCATCTCACGTAAGAAGAAGAGAGCAGCACTCTAAATCGAGGATCTCAATGTGGTTTATTCGGAGAAACAAGAAAACGTCAATGCGTTTCAGTTGCCGACTCGCAACCTTGTTCACAACAGTGAACGTCATTGTGTAACATACATATATAGTGTTACATGATGTAAAAGGTGAAAACAAACAAAGGAACACCTGAGATTGGCACATTTCATTTTCGACGCCATCTTAAAACATGTTCAATGTAATAAAATCCATTGCAATTCTCAATATATGATTAAATTCATTCTTAATCAAACTCAATTTTCAATGGCTAAAGTACATACAATAAACTTAAACGGCAGAACAGCTGAAGGGAATTAATCTTAACAGTCCTCAGGGCAAAAGTGTATATGACCAAAGCGCTGTCTGCAGAAGTCAAAACCCCTGGGGTGGATTTATCCATTGCTCATTTCAGAATATTATTGTAGCACAAACTAGTTCTGTACTCTCCTATGCATGAGTGAAATTTCTATACATTAAATGAAACACAAATACTTCCTATTATTTTTGCCTAATATGGCCATGATTCACCAAGTGGGGATAATGTACCAAATCACATCCAGTGGTATGCTTACTTTAATCTCCCTGGTGGGTAAGTGACCATCTAAAATAACATTATGGTGTGCAGTTGGTTCCAAACATTAAGCATAATAACAAAACATTATACTGTCTCCTGCTTAAGGCGCAAAATGTAAATATATATATATATATATATATATATATATATATATATATATATATATATATATATTATCTACTGGCGGTCGCCAGTAGATAGTTATAGTTAAAACCTATTATCCATAGGAAATCCGCGACATTCTATTTGAAATAACGTTGGCGCCGGTTGACGAATCTTCGCGAAAGTTTCCAACTTGTTGGGGCGCTCCGGTCCGCTCCTATCCTGAAAGTCTCGGGGTGATACGTCAGCGGGGGCCGAGAAAAAGGGGGTCCCAAAACGCGTTTTCCCCATTCATTTTTCCATAGGAACCTTTAGTCGCAGCTACAGCCCGAACTGCTGAACGGAATTACACCAAAGTTGGCAAAGAGGTAGCCCTTGGTTCAGTGTCGTGCCTTTTGCTTAAATGGTGTAAATCCGTTCAGTAGTTCCTGAGAAAATCAAAAGTAAAGTCACATATATATCTGGGCGGAGCCTAACCACACATGTCATCGTGAGATCTGATTGGCTGTCAGCACTTCATCCTGGAATTGCTGGCAGCCATCTTGGGACCAATATAAATGATAGTACCTCATTGAAATGCATTGTAGTGAATAGAAGATTTTGAGGGTCACCAAAGGAGAACTATAAAGGGTGATAACAGGCTTTAGTTACATTAGAATTTATTTGTTGATGGTACCATACTAATTTTAGGAATTGTGGTGTATTCTAAGGTGATTTTACCATGTGAAAAACCTTCTGCTGGGATATCATGAATCATGTTTGAGAGAACACTATTTTCTCATGCTTGTCCCATGGAGGTTTGGAAGGTGCTCCAGAAGCTAAAATGAGAGCATATTTTCTGTAAATTCACATTATCTTTCTCACTCATGTGAGAATGAAGTCTGACATTCTCAGTAAAACATGTACATCCAACAAGGGCAGAGACTGTCAGTTGATTCCTTTGTGTTCTACTGCAGCTTCCCA